>JAESUZ010002739.1:0-65279 GCA_017311185.1 Proteles cristata cristata | reverse complement strand
TGCTTGTGGGACTGTGCACGTGTGTGTGTGACTGTGCACGCTGCGGGGCAATAGGGCTGGACGGGGATTGTGAGAGGGAAGGACAGCTCACACTTACCCACAGCGCCCTCAGGATGGGCCGCCACCCGGAGAGGCCGGCTCTGCCGGGCTCACCAGTTCCCGCACTGGGCCCTGCGCCGGGACACACCTCCCCTCCTGTGTTGCCAGGATAAACCTCACTGTGCCCCAGGGGCGACTGCTGGCCGTGGTGGGTGCGGTGGGGGCAGGGAAGTCCTCTCTGCTCTCCGCCCTCCTCGGGGAGCTGTCGAAGGTGGAGGGATCCGTGACCATCAAGGTAAGGCTGCCCCGCTCACCGTCTGCCGCAACATCCCCCTCCCCCCTCACTTCCTGCCCCCTCCTCCCCTCTCCTGCTCGCCCCTCCCCACTCCTCCTTCAAAACCGCCCCTGGCCCCATCCCGATCAGCCTCTTAGCCGAAGCGAGTTTTTTTTAGGGCTCCGTGGCTTACGTGCCCCAGGAGGCCTGGGTCCAGAACACGTCCGTGGCAGAGAACGTGTGCTTCAGGCAGGAGCTGGACCCCGTGTGGCTGGAGATGGTCCTGCAGGCCTGTGCCCTGTGGCCGGACGTGTGCAGCTTCCCCGCAGGGGTCCACACCAAAACTGGGGAGCAGGTGAGGGTTCAGGGCCTTCTCGTGGGGGGCAGGCATTGGCGCCCTTGGCCATTCGTCTCACTGGCGTGTGGGCCACACGGTGGGAGGGACAAAAAGAGACAAGAAAATGGGACAGACAGCAAGTGTAGCTCAGGGCCAAACACGTAGTAAGTGCTCAATAAATAGTTGTTGACGACTGAATGATTGAAAATAGAGACAAAGGCAGAGAGATGTGGCGGGGTTTGGTGGCGAGGGGCTCCTGGCCTGCCCTGGCCTGCTTTTCTGGGTGACATTGATCAAAGAGCTTCTCCCTTCTGGGCTTCACCAAAGGGTCTGGGGTAGAGACATCCAACAGACAGGACCGATGCATCTGGAGCTGGAGATGGGGCAGGGGTCAGCACAGTATGACCCAGAGGTCAAGTCCAGTCCATCATGTGTCCTTCTAAATGAGGTCTTATGGGAATACAGTGACACCCATGCATTCAGCGGCAGTCCGTGGCTGCTTTTGCATGACAGGAGCAGATACTGGGGTTAAAATAGCTATTGTCTGGCCCCTTACAGAAAAAGTTTGCTTGCCTCTGGATTAAGCCATTGATAGTGAAAAACTAAGAGCTACCATTAAGGCAATGAGTGTGTTTCCTGGAGAGAAGAGGAAAGGGCTCAGGAGGGGGTCTGGAGGAGGAAGGAAGGAAGGAAGGAAGGAAGGAAAAGAAAATAAGAACTAAAAGGTTACCACTGGGTTGGGCAAAGGGAAGTGCCTGGTGTCCCTGAGGAAGACTATTATTCGGTGGAGAAATGAGAACAGAAGCCAGACTCAAGGAGAAGTGAGTGGGAGGAGGGAACGTAGTTTCCCCGGGAAACTTGGCTGGCAGGGGGGGAAGCGAGGCTGGGTGGAGGCTGGTGGGGAGATCAAGTGTGTGAACCTGGAAGCTGACCCTCACTCTGATGAGCATGATGTGAGCCCAGGCCCCGGGCCCTCTCCTGTGGCCACAGGGCATGAATCTCTCCGGGGGCCAGAAACAGCGGCTGAGCCTGGCCCGCGCCGTGTACAGGAAGGCCGCTGTGTATCTGCTGGATGACCCCCTGGCGGCCCTGGACGCCCACGTCGGCCAGCAGGTCTTCAACCAGGTCATCGGGCCCGGTGGGCTGCTCCGGGAAACAGTACGTTTGGGAAAATGTGTCAAAGTTCACAGGGCAAAGGCAGGGGAAGCCCTAACCCAACTGCTCTCCTCACATCCAGGTTTCCTCTTTGTAGTGGTCAGCTTTTGCTCTGACATTGCTGCCTAACAAACACACCCTCAGTCTCCGTGGCTTGCAACAGCAGTTACTTCTTGCTCACAGGTCTGCGATTAAACTACTCCAACTCTTCCTCAGGTCACCGGCCAGGTTCAGGGGAACCCTGTATCTTCTTGTTTCAGGACACAGGGTGAAGAAGCTCCTTATTTCTCTCCTGGGACGTAGACAAAAAGAGCAGGAGAGCAAGAAGGGGAGCTCTTCCCACACATGGCCCCAGGACACTGCCTGCCCCTAAGCCCCCAGCTCTGGATGACCGGTCACGCACACCAGTGTAACTTCTACCTCTTCTGTGCCCAGACACGGATTCTCGTGACCCACACGCTGCACGTCCTGCCCCAGGCTGACTGGATCGTGGTGCTGGAAGACGGAGCCATTGCAGAGATGGGTTCCTTCCAGGAGCTTCTACACAGGAAGGGGGCCCTGGTGGGCCTTCTGAACGCAGCCAGAAGGCCAGGAGATAGAGGAGATGGAGGTATGGGCTGGGCTTGCGGCCCCTGTCCCCTCTTGAGGAGAAGGCGCTGGTCACAGCCTTCGTGGGGGCCCAGGCCTGGAGGCAGAGAGCTCTCTGAAGAGGCCACCCAATTCTCCAAGGCAGAGCCAGTGACACCTTCAAGGATGGTGCTAAGTGCATCTGTGTGGTCGGTGCTATAATTACATCCATTTAACAGCTGAGAAAACTGAGGCCCAGAAGTGAAGGAACTAGCCCAAGTTTACACAGCTTATAGGTGGCAGTGCTGGGATTTGAACCCAAGCAACCTGACCGCAGAGCATGCGCTCTTTCATTAGTCGGCTGTAGGCTGTCTCCCTGATCTCCCCCCACCCCTGCCACCGTGAACAAGCAAGGACTCACAGCCAGGTGCCCCCAGCCCCAGGCTCTCCCTTTTCTGAAAACATCTGTTGAACACTGGCTCACCCTGATAAGTCCTAAGCGTCGACTCACAGTGTCTCCATCCTGGAGCTTGAAGATGGGGCCCCCCTGACCTGGAGGATGGTCAGAGGTGGGATCTTTCCTGAGGAAGGTGACCCCTGAGGTTGGGTGGGAGTTACCTGGAAAAGAACATTCCAGACACAAGAAACTGCTCGTGCAAGGCTATCGGGGGACACCGGACAGGTTTACCGTGCACAGTGTTTGCTACTGTTTTCCAGCCCCACGTTCATAGCAGGTGCACAATTATATTTGCTGAGTGAACAAATGCATGAATGAATGATTCAATGAATAACAGTCCTGGAAGAACCCAGCGGGGACTGAGAGAGGTTGCAGGAGCCAGATCATGGGAAACAGATGCTCAGACAAGTGAAGGCCATATAGCCCGTGGCTGTCAACGCCAGCGCCTGGACCCCAAATGCTGGCGCCCATCACGTGACAAGACCCCTTTAACCTTGCAGAAACAGAACTCACGACTGATGCCAAGGACCCCAGAGACCCCTCCGGAAGCGGGAGGCCCGCGGGTGGACCCGAGAGGTGAGTCCGCTGCGGTGCTGATCGCCGGGGAAGGCGCAGACTGAGGCTGCAGAAGCACTGCTGTGTCCGCAGGCGTGGCGCGGGCAGGTGAGGGCAGCCAAAACCATTCTGGACCCACAGCTGCTGGGGCCGCCCTGAGGCTTAGGGGCGGGCTGACTTACCAAAAGCTCGGTGACCATCAATTGGCCAAAATGAGTAAGTCCTCACGTGGCCAGTTCACAGAATGACCAGTTTGCCCTCAGATATGATGAATGCCCTCAAGTTTGCCAGGCTGCCTCACTGCCAGAGAGGGGCAGGGCCGGCTCCGGAGAAGGGTCTGCGCCGTATTGTTAATGGTGTGCCCGGCCCCGTTGTTCGTCAGTTGACAGGCCTGCTACACAAAGGGCTTGAGTCTACATGCGTGGGATCACTGGGGGCAGGCCAGAGCACATGGGTGGGGGTCACCAGGAGCTCTGCTGTCCCCGGGTCTCCAGCCCCTTCTAGACAGGCCATGGCTGGACTCCGTGTGGGGCTGTCTGCTGCCCCGGGACCCACGCACCTGGTACCTTCCCTTTTTATGGAAAGTGACTTTGTAAAACCAAACAGCAGACCACTGGGCAGTGGACATAAGTATGAGCTTAAGTGACAGTTGTTGGGAGACTACTGGGGGACCTTGATCCCTGGGGAAAGCGATGGATTGGTAGCTAGACAGACAGACATAGACTAACCCCATTTTACAGCTGAAGCAACTGAGGCACAGACACCAGATGGCAATTCACATTTAAAGTTAAGGCAACCCACTCATCCGCAAACGGAAGGAACATCCAAGAAGTCCTCAACATTTGAATTGCACAAAACTGACACTCCCAAGCTGGACTAACAGATCTGAGGGTAAACAGCAGGGGTAAAATGATTGTAGCAATGCTGAGGCCAAAACGAAAACTCTGAAAAACACTTTCCAAAGCGGGGCAGATAAGTTCACTCAATGAAACGGCACCGGGAGAACAGGCTTCCTCGCCTCTGGGGTAAGAGGTGGCACTTGGCGGGCCACCGTGGAGGGAGGGTGCCCCGGAGGCGGGCTGTATGAGTGAGCGAATGAATGCACGAGTGGAGAGTGTATGTCATGCTCACTGGCTACCAGTGGCCCTGAGGGTTGGGTGCCACGGCCCGTGGACAGACACACTGATGTGTCCTCATCTCCTCTCATTGACAGGCCCATGATGTTGGTCTCTGAGAAGGACAGCGTCCCTTCAAAGGCCCAGCCAGGAGCTCCCCTGGATGACCCTGCATGGGCAGGATGGTCAACAGGAGAGGATGGCGTCCAGTACGGCAGGGTAACCACCAGCTGCCCCCTCGGCTCTGCGTCCACTCCCACAGCAGGGCTCAAGACCTCCCGTCAGATACAGTGCAGGGCAGGGAGGCAAGGGGAGACTCACTTTACTGAACACCTACTGTGTGCCAGGTTGGACTGTAGACACTTCACATTTCCTTTTTTTCCTTTTAATTTTTTTTATGGTTTTTATTTATTTTTGAGACAGAGAGAGACAGAGCATGAGCGGGGGAGGGACAGAGAGAGAGGGAGACACAGAATCTGAAACAGGCTCCAGGCTCTAAGCTGCCAGCACAGAACCTGATGTGGGGCTCAAACCCACGAACCATGAGATTATGACCTGAGCCGAAGTCGGACGCTTAACTGACCGAGCCACCCAGGTGCCCCGACACCTCACATTTCTTAAAGCTCACAATCACCCTAAAATTAGATGGTGATAGCCCCATTTTAGAGATGAAGAAATTGAGGTCTTAGAGAGTTTGTCTGTGTTCTCATAGCTAGTAAGACACCAACCTGGGGCTTAAATCTAGGTCAGTCAGAATCTAAACTTTGTGCAGCTTCTTTTCTTCTATGATGCTTTGTCTACCCATCCATTCAGCTACCTACTTGTTCATTCCTCTGTCTGCCTACTTTTCTACTTATTCACCACCCACCCCATCCATCCTACTCACCCATCCAACCACCTACCCATCTACTCACTCATCTATCCATCACCCAACCTCTCACCCATTCACTTATCCAGCCATTCACCCATTCACCTACCATCCATCCATCCATCCACCCATGTATCCACCCATCCATCCATCCATCCACCCACCCATCCATTTACCCATCTTCCATCTATTCACCCATCTTCCATGTATGCATCCATCCACCCACTTATCCATCCATCTACCTGTCTTCCATCCATCCATTCATCCATCCATCCATCCATCTTCCATGTATCCATCCATCCACCCATCTATCTACCCACTTATCCATCCATCCTTCCAGAATCCATCCATCTACTCATGTATCCACCTGCTCTTCTACAGACTCACTCATTTATCTACCCACCTGTCCACCCTTCCATTCACCCATTCACCCAACCACCCAGCATCCCGCCCACCCATCCACCCAGAAAACATTTACAGAACCCCTACTATATGCAGGCAGTGTCTCTACTTTGGTGGATATTGCACACTAGTTGGGGGAGACAGTCAGCAAATAATTAGGCTAATGAGCAAGGTAATATCAGATAATGATTAAAAAAATAAAGAAGGGAAATGAGATAGGACCAACCAACTGAGGGTCAGGAACCTGCTTGGATTAATATGCTCTAATGGGTGATGCTTGAGCTAAGCCCTAAAGAGAGGAACCAGCAGCTGATGGCAGGGGGGCGGGCGCATTCCAGGCAGAGGGAACAGCAGGCGCAAAGGCTCTGAGGTGGGAAGGAGTTTGGGACACCAGAGAAAAGAAAGGGATCCCATGAGGCCAGCAGATACTGAGTAGGAGAGAAGGTCAGAGAGACAGACTGGAAGGTTAGAATTTCTTCTGAGAGCCAGAGAAAGCCATGAGCAGGTCAGCAACAGCCAGATGGGGTCAGGATGATGTTTCCAGAAGTTTCCAGATGTTTCCACAAGAACTTCAGATTCGTGGGAGCTGGACCATGAGCAGGTGTCTTAACCTCTCTGTGCCTTTGTTTCCTTATCTGCCAGGTGGGAGTTATGATGGGGATAGGGACACATGTCTGTGCTGTAGTATGTGTTCAGTAAATCACGCCAAAGCCAGAGCGTGCCATGGCTTTAAGGCTCCCGCTGGCCCTCTGGGGGTTCTGCAGAGGAAGGGGGTCTTGAGGCTGCGTGGGGCCCGTAGGAGAGCTGGTGCTCCAGGTGGTAGGGACCGAAGGAGCGCAGGCAAGGTCTGCATCGTGCTTCTGTCCACCCTGTTGAGAGCCTCACCTGGCCTTTCCTCCCTTCCTTTCTCCCCGGGGCCTCTCTCTGCCCCACCTCCTCTACCTGTGCTACAGGTGAAGGCCAGCATGCACCTGACCTACCTACGGGCCATAGGTGCCCCACTGTGCCTCTACGCACTCTTCCTCTTCCTCTGCCAGCAAGTGGCCTCCTTCTGCCGCAACTACTGGCTGAGCCTGTGGGCTGACGACCCCACGGTGGACGGGCGACAGACGCAGGCGGCTCTGCGGGGCTGGGTCTTCGGGCTCCTGGGCTGCCTCCAAGGTACCGCCCGCCAACCTTCCTCACCCTCCACCCCCCAGCCCCATCCCAGGTGCTCAGGACTTCCTGGCTGCCCGTCCCTGGCTCACCCTGTCCTTCCTGGACATCTGTGCACACATCCTGGGCCTAAGTGCAGAGATGCATCCTTAGATAAGGCTGGAGGGAGTGGGAGACAGGGCGCATCCCTCCTCTCTGGAATCTTCGGTTTGTGCCAGACCCCTCAGCAAATGCAGAATCTTGGCCCCCAGATGTTGGGGCAGCTGAGGATGGGTGGGAACAGACCAACTGCAGTGGTTTGGATGGGCCAGGGATACAATTTACCCCACCGCAGAAACAGGGGGTGAGGTCAGCCCCATTCCAAGCACAAGGGCTTTGGGAGGAGGGGGTACATCAGTTTCCTAGGGCTGACAGGAATGACCACAACCTTGTTAGCTTAGAACAACAGAAACTAAATCTCTCGGCGTCCTGAAGCCAGAAGCCCAAAGACAAGCTATCGGCAGGATTGTTCCCTCCTGGGGGCTCTGACGGGGGAACAGTCCCTTGCCCCTCTCCTAGCTTCTGCTGGGGGTCTCACACATCCTCCCCTTCGGTGCCTCTGTCTTCATATCACCTCCGTCCCTGTGTCCTGGATGTCTTCTCTTCTTCCAAGGACACTAGCCATTGGATTTAGAGCCTGCCCTACGTGCAGGGTGTTACCATCTCAAGATCTTTCAATGAAAACGGCTACAAAGACCGTATTTCTAAATAAGGTCCCATTCTGAGATTCCTAGTGGACATGAGTTTGCAGGATGGGGCACACCGTCCAACCCACTGCAGGCGGGTCCCATCAAGGGACACCCATGATGGCCAGGGGCCTCAGCTCTCATGCTCTGACGCACGGCTCTCTCCCCAGCCATTGGGCTGTTTGCCTCCATGGCCATGGTACTGCTAGCAGGAATCCGGGCATCCAGCCTGCTTTTCCGGAGGCTCCTGTGGGATGTGGCACGGTGTCCCGTTGGCTTCTTTGAGCGGACACCCATCGGGAACTTGCTGAATCGCTTCTCCAAGGAGACGGACACAGTAGATGTGGACATCCCAGACAAACTCCGGTCCTTGCTGATTTATGCCTTTGAACTCCTGGAGGTCATTCTGGTGGTGACGGTGGCCACCCCGCTGGCCGGTGTCGCCATCGTGCCGCTGCTGGTCCTCTATGCTGGGTTTCAGGTAGGGCGAGATTGGGGGGGGCCCTAGGGCCAGCTCGGTCCCCTCAGCCAGGCTCTCGTATCTGGGCAGCATTTGGCATAAGAGGTTCTGCACAGTGGATGAACCCCTAGAAGAATTCCCAGAGGCAGACACCACAGTTTATCTTTTTTTTCATTTTTAAAAATGTTTTCTTTATTTCTGAGAGAGACAGAGCGTGAGCAGGGGAGGGTCAGAGAGAGAGGGAGACACAGAACCTGGAACAGGCTCCAGGTTCTGAGCTGTCAGCACAGAGCCCGACGCGGGGCTCGGACCCACGAACCGTGAGATCATGACCTGAGCCCAAGTCGGACGCTCAACCGACTGAGCCCCCCAGGCGGCCCACCGCAGTTTATTTCTAATACCTGTTACTCACCACTGTCTTCCAAATGTCCATGTCTGAGTTCTTACATTTTGTCCCGCTGCTGCTGCTGACATCCGCTTCCCGTTCTCCGGTTATCTGGAAACCAGGAAGGCACTGCGAGGTCTCAAGGTGTTGTATCAGGTTTGACTCTTGCAGTTGCCAGAGCCGGACTTAAATTAGCTTAAACAAAAGGATGGAAATTAACATCTTACATTCCTCAAGTGCCATGAGCCAGTTGTCACGGGGACGCAGTCCCTCTCTCCGTCTCTTGGTTCAGCGGATCTCAGAGTGCGGTCGCAGGCCAGCAGCATCAGGACCACCTGGGAGCTAGTTAGAAATGCACGTTCTCAGGCCCCACCTGAGACCTACCGACTCTCAGACACGGTGGAAATGGAGCCCAGAAATCTGGGATTTAGCAAACCCTCCAGATAATATGGATGCATACTAATGTTTAAGAACCATGGGCTTTAGCGCTGGATGGCCTGATTTTGCACACACTATCTAGGGCTGGGTCTGTGGCAGCCCTATCCTCATAGCATCCCCCTCAGCAACCCCAACACAAAGTGGCCTTTACTCCAGCTTCGCATTCATGTTTCAGTCCCAGGGAAGGTTGGGCCAGCCTGTTTGGGGGCCTGTGTCCATCCCTGAGCTAATCACAGTGACCAAAGGGTTGGCGTGCTTGGACTGGCAAGGCTGAATCATGCTACCTCCTCCATGATCGGCTCCCACGGGTGAATACTCCCCACCCCCACTCCAGGTAATCAGAGAGAGAATAGAAAAAAACATTGTAGTCAGACAAAAACCACAGTCACCACTGTCTTCTCCATGTCTTCTTGACCTGGGGAGGGACAGCTTGAGGGTCAGGCAGAGTGGGTCTGAATCCAGGCCCTGCACCTTGCTTGCTGTAGAGACCTGGGCCAGCTGCTTAATCCCTCTGGGCCTCAGGTATTCTCACCTGTAAACTGTGCAGGACACTGGTGCCCACCTCACATTAATAAACACTATTTGTAACGAGCCTGGCACACAGCCTGGGTGTTCAGCAGATGCACATCCTTCCCACCTGCGCACAGCTCGCAGCCTCGGAGCAGATTACCCCACAGATCATTTGGGCATGGTGACATTCCCAGCACCAGGCGGGTAGCCTCCAGTTAAGTGAGTGGATTCCACTTGGCCAACCACCTTCCTTGTCCTTTATGATTTTGTCCCCATAATGGCTGGTCTGAGAGCTGGGAAAGAGACACTCACACTGGGTGAGTGGTTTCTCAATCCTGGCTGTACATTAGAATGACCCAGAGGCTTTTTAAAAATACCAAGGCCAAGGGGTGCCTGGGTGGCTTAGTCAGTTAAGCGTCCAACTTTCGCTTGGGTCATGATCTCGTGGTTCGTGGGTTCGAGCCCCACGTCGGGCTCTGTGCTGACTGCCAGCTCAGAGCCTGGAGCCTGTTTCATTCTGTGAGTCCCTCTCTCTCTGACCCTCCCCTGCTCACGCTGTCTCTCTCTCTCTCCTAGAAATAAATAAAAATATTAAAAAAAAAAAAACCAAGGCCAAGGTGACACCACCAGAGATTCTGATTTAATAGTTTTGGGGTGAGGCACTGGAGGGTTTCGGAGCTTCCTGGGTTCTTCTTTTTTAATTTTTTATAATGTTTATTTTTGAAGGAAAGAGAGACAAAGTATGAGCAGCGGAGGGGCAGAGAGAGGAAGACGCAGAATCCGAAGCAGGCTGTAGGCTCTGAGCTGTCAGCACAGAGCCCAATGGGGGGCTTGAACTCATGAGCTATGAGATCATGACCTGAGCCAAAGTCAGATGCTTAACTGACTGAGCCACCCAGGCACCCCACTGGGATCTTCTTAAAAAGAACCACATAACTCTGATTGTGTAGGGAAAATAGAGATTCCCAGAGAGGGGAATCAACTAGCCCAAGGTCACACAGCAAGCTGGTAACAGAGCCTGGTCTGAAAGCCTGTACTCGGGGCTCCCTGTGCTTCTCAAATTCCCTCTCCATGTCTGTGACTTCTCTCCCCCTACCTGTCCCACTTCAGAGCCTGTATGTGGCCAGCTTATGCCAGCTCAGACGCCTCGAGTCCGCTAGGCACTCGTCTGTGTGCTCCCATATGGCCGAGACATTCCAGGGCATCACGGTGGTCAGAGCCTTCCAGGCCCAGTGCCCCTTTGTGGCTCAGAATGACATGCACGTGGATGAAATCCAGAGAGTCAGTTTCCCAAGCCTGGTGGCTGACAGGTAGGCAAAGCTTGGGGGCAGGGAAGACCCTGTAATACATCCGTGTTCCCAGAGAGTGAGACGCAGGGTCAGCTGTGTGGCCAGAGAGATCAAGTGGCCTGCCCAAGGTCACACAGCAAGTCAGGGATAAAGCTGAAGCTCTACTGCACGGGTGCACTTGGCTCTCACACCACGAGCAGGTGGAGTCTGGCCTGAGGGCTCCCCAGCAGCAGGCGGGCAGGAAGTATAGATGTCAGCACAAGGGAAGAAGCCTCTGTTCCCAGGCCACTGGATCAGCCTCTGTTGCTTTGGTGATAGAGCAGCCACATAAGCATCCTCAGCCTCTTTTCATTACTAAGCAAGAATATGCAGGCTTGGAGCATAGACAGACATGGGCTCAAATCCCAGCTCTGCAACTTACCAGCCGGGTGACCCTGGGCAAGTTACATACCTCTCTGAGCCTCATGTGTCAAAGCGGGTGTCATTCATGGGGTGGCTGTGAGGATTAAATACACGCACAGCAAATACTTGTAACATGCTTACTGTATGCTCAGCACAGTCCTGAGCTCTCCATATGGATTAATTCATTCAGTCCTGTTAACAACTCATGAGACAGAGACTGTTTTATAGATGGTGAATCAGGCACAGAGAGATTTAGGAACTTGCCCAGGGCTGCACAGCGAGGAAGTGGTGGAGTCAGGATCTGAATCCAGACAATCTGGTGTGGAGAGGGCCAAGCACACAGTAGGTGCTCAAAAAACGTGAATTCCCTTCTCCTTTATGCCCCAGGTCCCTGGCCAGCTGAGGCTATCAGGCTGTGTGGCTGTGGGCAGCGTCTCACTCCCATATGCCTTCTGGGTGACCTGCCCTGCCTCTTCCTGGGGTCCTAGCCCAAGGAAGAAAGACCTTGTGCACACTGAGAAAGCGCCCACCTTGTGCAAGGCCCAGTGATTTCCATGGTCTATATGGCAGGTCTCATTTAATCCTCTCAACTGTAAGGAGCCAGATGTTGCCTCATTCCACAGATGGGCAAACTGAGGTTGAAAGCACAAAGGGACCCTCCCATGATCTAGGGAGCAACTTATGTATTCATTTGCTGGTTGGTTTGCTGAAAACCGCCATGACCTATTAGAAGAGGTTCATGCTTCCGGGCATCCATCAGGGTGATACAGCTTCAAAGACTCTTATGTGAGTGGACTTAGGCAAGTACCTAACTCTTCTGAGCCCCAGTGTCCTCATCTGCCAAATGGGGATGATACCTCACCTTGTAGGGTTATTAGGAGGACTAGATATTCATGTAGTAAAGCCCAGAGCTCCCTGAAGACGGATTCTTAAACTGGATCACTGTGTTCCCAGCACCTCCAGCAGGCAGGGCACACAGTAGATGGTCAGTATGTTTGTTGAATGAATGAATCAATGAATGATAGAGTAGGAATGCAGTAGAAGGAGGTGCCTATTTATTCATTTACTCAGTTCATTATTCACTGAGCACCTACTACGTGCTGGGCCCTGTGCTAGGTATTGGGGACAGAGTCATGAACGAGACAAAGCTGCTGCCCTCATAGAGCTCACAATCTACTGATGGAGACTGATGGTCAAGGTCTGATTAGATCATCTAATTATAAGGAGTGGTAACTGTTATGAAGGAAGTTATCAGTGACGCGTTAGAGAGAAAGGGAGGAGCAGTTCAGAAGGGCTTTTGGGAGAGGTGACATTCGACCCAACCCATGCATGAAGATAACGTGTTGGCCACGTGAAGATGGAGGTCAGGTCCAGGCATGGGGACCCCAAGGGAAATGGCCAAACATAGCCCAGGGACAGAAAATCGCCACCAAGGCAAAACTTCACTTGAGCGCCCGCTGTGTGCCAGGCTCTGAGCTGGGCTCAGCTAAGACAGAAAGGCATCGACTTCCCCATCCACTGAGCTTGGGTGGGGCCTGGGGTGTGGAGGAGACCATTGCCGGGACCCCTGTGGGACTCAAGTTGGTACGATGACCAGTTCTTGTGCCCAGAGTAACAAGTCCTGCAAATGAACCCCCCCCCACCCTCCCACCGCCAACCCTGATCCTGCTATTACCTGCCTCCCCTCGCAGGTGGCTGGCTACGAACCTGGAGCTCGTGGGGAATGTGCTGGTGTTGGCGGCCGCCACGTGTGCTGTGCTGAGCAAGGCCCACCTGAGTGCCGGCCTTGTGGGCTTCTCTGTTTCTGCCGCCCTCCAGGTACCCCTTTCCCCCAAGACAGATAGAACTCAGCTAGTAGGACCTCAAGGACCCAAGTCCAAACTACCAACCAGTGAGGAAAATATAGAAGGGACCTTGGCAAGAATCTTCCCTTGCAGAGCCTCCGTGTGCTCATCTGAGAAATGGGGCAGTAATCTCTTCACTTCAGACGTTGTAAAGCCTAGTTGAGATGAGGTACAGAGTCCATTTCCAGTGTATTGCTAAATTTTGTTAACTATTAATAACAATATGTAATGTCGGGTCATGATATCTATAAAGGAAAAAAGATACATGTAAATAGCATTTTTTTTATGAATTGTTCTAACAGCTTTATAAATATTAAGTCATTTAATTCTGCCCACAACCACATCGGGGATACTATTATTATCTTCATTTTACATTGAGGCAAAATGATGGGAAATCAGGAGAGAGAAACTCTCAGAATGGAAGTCAGCGGGCCTGGGTCCTGCTGGGTGTC
Source organism: Proteles cristata cristata (assembly GCA_017311185.1). NCBI lineage: Eukaryota > Metazoa > Chordata > Mammalia > Carnivora > Hyaenidae > Proteles > Proteles cristata. The sequence goes on along the minus strand of JAESUZ010002739.1, from coordinate 51,850 downwards.
CTTTGGAGGGCCGCACACCCTCTCTGGTCCTATCTTCCCACCTATATCCGGATGGGTTGGACAAGCTCCTTTACTCTGCATACTCCAGTTCTACTGAAGGAAAGTCCTGCTGGCTGTAGTCAAATCCCATCCCCTTGTCTGTCCCAAGTCCTGCCTCCCCAGTCCTCCCTCCCCCTCCCTCCCAGCCCCTGCCCCAGGGCGGCTGATGCAAGCCTGAGGTGTCTTCCCCCACCAGGTGACCCAGACACTGCAGTGGGCCGTTCGCAGCTGGACAGACCTGGAGAGCAGCATCGTGTCGGTAGAGCGGATGAAGGACTATGTCAAGACGCCCAAGGAGGTGATGGGTGGAAGATGCGGATGGGGGTGTGGACCCAGCTCTACATCTGCTATGGGCTTTAGAGCCCCCACATGGAGGCGGCAATCATGGTTAAGAGTGCGGGGGCTGGAGCCAGGGGAAAGCTTGGTTCCTTCGCTTCTTCGCTTGGGCAAAGCAGGTCATTGTTCTGAGTGGGAAGGGGCCGTAAGTAGCAGCAACGCCACAGCAGTAGAATAGCAACACGACAGCCACATTACGGAGACATCACAGCAAGACTACAGTAGCAGGAGCGTGGCATGGCAAGGCGACAGTGGGGTGTAGTGCGAGGGTCATATAGATCCCGCGAGAAAGGACTTGGTGTCGGGCACACTGTACACGTCCACTGCTCTTACTGGCCCCATTTCACCTCAAGGGGACGGAGGACCTCTTCAAGGTCACAGGAAGAGCAAACGGCAGCTAATGACCCCCTACTGCACAATCTTGCCCTCCTCACATAGACCAAGGAGAGAATATTATTCTACCCCTTGTAGAGGAAGAGAGAATATTATTTGACAATTAATAGTGGCTAAGAAGAAGGATGAAAATCGAGTAGCCAATACCATCGCTATTTTTATAACTCAGATATCATTTATTTCTAGCTCTGCTATGTTCCAATGTCCCCAACAACTCTGTAAAATAGCTGTAAATAACGCCCATTTTACAGAAGAGGAAACTGAAGCTCCCAGAGGTGGCCCATTCTGTGAGACCCCTTAGAGAGAGGCTCCTCTGACCCTGTGCCCCCTTGCTGTCCCAGGCCCCCTGGCGGCTACCCATCTGTGCAGATCTGTCCCCCTGGCCTCAAGGGGGGCAGATCGAGTTCCGGAACCTTGGGCTGAGATACGGACCTGAGCTCCCACTGGCCGTTCGGGGTGTGTCCTTCAAGATCCATGCGGGAGAGAAGGTGAGCGGCTCTCCCGCACCTTCCTCCTCGTGGAGGCCAGGCCCGGGGTGGGCATCGCCCAGGGTCGAGGCCCTGAGCATCAAATGCTTCCTCCATACCCAACTTCAGTGTGAAGTCCCTGAGGCCCACCACAGCCTAACCAAACTTACCATCTTCCCCAGACCTGCCACCATCTTGGTGAAGCCCACCGCCCACCCACCTTGGCGTCCTGGCTAAGGAGGCGTCTTCCTGACCACCTTCTTTCTCTTTGTCTCTGATGTGAGCGCTGGGGCAGAGGGCTGACTGTCCCACATACCTTCTCTGGTCTGCACGGGCTCCGTTCCTGGCTTTGCCATGGCTGACCCTGGGCAGGTCACTTCATGTCTTGATCTCAGTTTTTCCGTCTGTAAAGTGGAAATTAACCATGTCAGTCTCACAGAGCTCTGGTGAAGTTTCACTGAGCTAATACATGTAAACTGCTTGGAACGGTGCCTGGCACATAGCGAGGGCTACGGAAACGTTTACCAGTGCTTTCATTATCACGTGCATTTTTACTCTGACAACGACCCTGTGAAGAAGTGCTAGTATTGTGCCATTTGACAGATGCTTAGTCCTGTGGACTCCCTACCCACTTGCATTTCCTTCCTGCCTTCCCCTACACTGCTCCAGGCCCCCACTGGAGCCCCCAGCCTCCCAGTTAACCACCTCTAGTCTGTTTTCCTGTGATCTTTATTTGGGCATGACATTCCCCTGCTTGAGACCTTCCACCTGTACCCAGCTTCCCTTAGAGTAAAGCCCAGACTCCTGAGCTTGGCATTCAAGGCCCTGCCCAAGTCTTCATGCACTGCCCTGCCAGGGCTTAGGCAACACTTGTGGAGCATTGCCTCACGGGGCCAGGTGGGCACATAGTGCTGCCCTCTGGAAGGCGGGGGGGGGGGGTACCTGGAATCTTCCCCCTCCCCAAACTCCTACTCATCCTTCAAGATTCCACTTAAGTATCGCCTCCACCATGAAGCCTTCTCAGATTACCCCACCAATCCCTATCCCAGGTAGTTTCAAGTACAGAGTTTGATTATAGAGGCGACTTTTTCATCACAGTGTATTCAGATGAAGTTGGCTCAGGTGCACTATTTCCAAGGGCAGACCCTGAGCCCTGTGGAGCAAGGGCTCCATTTCTGTATTCCTGGTGCCTCGAAGAGTCGCCTGTCGTACAGTGGGTGACATGATTCATTTACTTCTTTATTTTAATGTTTATTTATATTTGAGAGAGAGAGCATGGAGGAAGGGCAGAAAGAGAGGGGAACAGAGGGTCTGAAGCAGGCTCTGCGCTGACACCAATGAGCCTGGTGCGGGGCTCGAACTCACGAACCATGAGATCATAACCTGAGCCAAAGTCGGATGCTTAACCGACTGAGCCACGCAGATGCCCCATGATTCATTCACTTCTTTAACAAATAATAGTATAGAACCTCCAGCCAGTGGTGGACATTGAGAACGCAGAGTAAAGGCTGAGGACGGATGGGGGGCGGGAACAACGATGGGCAGATGGAGGGAAGGACAGAAAAATGGGGGGGGGAGATGAGTCACGATGAGGAGAAGACAGAGAGCTACGTACAAAAGAACGGTGGATGGAACAGGACGGACATACGGAAAGGTGGACGGATGGATGGATGCTCGAAGGATAATGGATAGATGGGTGTGTATCTCAGATGCAGGGGAAACACGGCGCAGAGACGTGCGGGGACCCTCCGGGCCGTGGCCTGCCTGCTGCTGGGCAGACCCGGTCGGAACGAGCCTCGCCCTCCCTTCCCCTGGCAGGTGGGCATCATAGGCAGGACGGGGGCCGGGAAGTCCTCCCTGGCCGGTGGCCTCCTGCGGCTCCTGGAGGCGGCCGAGGGTGGGATTTGGATCGACGGGGTCCCCGTCACCCACGTGGGGCTGCACACGCTGCGGTCCCGGATCACGGTCATCCCCCAGGTGAGGCCTGGGGCTCAGGGGGGCAGAGGCGGGAGGCATGGCGGGGCGCCGCTCTGACCCACTGCCCCCTCCGCCCAGGACCCCACCCTGTTCCCCGGCTCCCTTCGGATGAACCTCGACATGCTGCAGGAGCACACGGACCAAGCCATCTGGGAAGCCTTGGAGACGGTGCAGCTCAGAGCCTTGGTGGCCGGCCTGCCGGGCCAGCTGCAGCAGGAGTGCACAGGCCCCGGGTACAGCCTGAGGTACGCTGGCCCCGCCTCGCCCAGGACGCAGGAGGCGCTGCGGGCAGAGGCGGGCGTGGCCAGGGCTCCTGTCCCCAGGGAGTGCCCTGGAAACCCGCCTCCCCCCCGCCCCCCCAGGGCTATCAGCTTCATTCTGTTAATACGCCCAGTGTGCAGTGTGAGTCCCGTCCCTTATCAGCAACTCCAGACACCACACGGTCTCTGAATGTCCAGTTTCTTTTTCCTAAATCCAGTTTCTAAATTTATGTGGGTGACAAAACCAGACCTTTAAATGACACAGGCTACTTATAGTCTATGTATCCCACTCGGCATCTATTTTGCTACAAAAGCATTGTGTTTGTTGTTGGGCACTATTTCCACTCCCACTGTGGGTTCTGAGTAACGTGTGCTATGTGTTTCTTTTTAAAGAAATTTTAGGGGCGCCCGGGTGCCTCAGTGGTTGAGCATCTGACTCGGTTTCAGCTCAGGTCATGATCCCAGGGTCATGGGATTGAGCCCTGAATCAAGCTCCACGATGAGATGTAGCTCTTGCTTAAGATTCTCTCTCTCCCCTACTCTCTGACCCTCCCCCACTTATGCTCTTTCTCTCTTAAAAACAATTTTTTTTAAATTGTGGTAAAATATGCCTAACATAAAATTTAGCATCTTAACCATTTTTTTTTCAGTGTACAATTCATAGTGTACATTCACATCATTATGCAACCCATTTACAGAACTTTTCCATCTTGCAAAACTGAAACCCTATACCCATTAAAAAACAATTCTAGGGGCAACTGGGTGGCTCAGTCGGTCGAGCATCCAACTTCGACTCAGGTCACTATCTCACGGTTCATGAGTTCAAGCCCCGTGTCAGACTCCCTGCTGTCACTTCAGAGCCTGCATGGGAGCTCCTTCTCCCCCTCTCTCTGTGCCCCTCCCTTGCTCATACTCTCTCTCAAAAACAAAATAAACATTAAAAAGAATTCTATTTTCCCCTGCCCACAGCCTCTAGCAACCACTGTTCTGCTTCCTGTTTCTATGACTTTGACTCCTCTGGGGACCTCATTTTTTTTTTTAATTTTTTTAATGTTTTATTTATTTCTAGGAGAGAGAGAGAGACAGTGTGAGCAGGGGAGGGTCAGAGAGAGAGGGACTCACAGAATGAAACAGGCTCCAGGCTCTGAGCTGGCAGTCAGCACAGAGCCCGACACGGGGCTCGAACCCACGAACCACGAGATCACGACCTAAGCAAAAGTCGGACGCTTAACTGACTAAGCCATCCAGGCGCCCCAGTCTGGGGACCTCATTTAAGTGGACTATGACAGTACTTGCCTTTTGTGACTGGCTTCTTTGACCCAGCATAATGTCCTCAGGGTTCATCAATATTGCAGCAGTTACCAGAATTTCCTTCCTTTGAAGGCTGAATAATATTCTATCGTGTAGATAGAGCACATTTTTCTTGCCCGTTCATTCACTGATGGACACTTAGGATATTCTGGACATTGTGAAGAAGACGTTCTGGATTCTAAAACCCATCTGCCCCCAAAGGCGTTAGGGTAAGGGGCTGTGGGAGGCAACAGCATCCACACACTAGAGAAGTAGCATAGGTTGGTGGCTGAGAGTTTAGACACACTTCAAATCCTGCCTACCCCAGTCAGCAGCGCTGGGACCGTGGGCAAGTCCATCTGTGCCTTACTTGCCTCATCTATAAAATCAGAATTATAGCTAGTATCTCCTTCCTGGTCGGGGATTGAGTTCTACGTGTTAAGTTGCAGACACAGTGCCTGAATATAGGGAAGAATAGTTTTTCACTGTAAACCTCAGAGAGGCCCTCTCAACAAATCTCATTTTGCAGAAGTGGCCTATGAGGCTTGAAACTTGCCCCGGGGTCACCCAGCTCGCCAGTGGCGTGGCCATAGTGGGCCCTGGTTCTCCAGAGATGCTGCTGGGAGGCTCCACTGTGAGAAGGAAAGCCGTCCCAGACAGCCTTGCGGCTCCAGGATCAGGGCGTCACAGACTGTGACCTTGAGCTTCAACTTCCCCATCTGTAATTAGAGTCAGAGAAGCTCCCGTGTGCTGGGGGCTGACTCTGTGACAAGCACACTGCTGGGCACTTTTATAGGCTTATTTGGTCCCCACACCCTAAGCCACAAGACTCTACAGTAACTACCTTTGTGGTCACCGTGAGAAATGAGTCCTGATACGCATAAGCACGTGGGGTATGTCTGATACAAGGTAAAGAGCACAGAGTAGAAATGGAAATAGCCATTTCACCTGGGGGGGGGGGGGACTGAGGCATGGGAGGTTGAATGTGTCACCTAGAGTCGCCCTGCTCAGAAAATGGCAGGAAGGGGATTCCTACGAGCTCTGTGGACTGGGGACCCTCACGAAGGAGTGTGCCTACCTGCCCCACTAACTTCTGCAGCCGTCGGGGATACCTTTGTGGGCAGGCCCTGCAAGTCCCGAGATGCAGGTAAAGAAGCACCGGGCCTGACTGTCTTGCTCCTTCCCAGCGTGGGCCAGAAGCAGCTCCTGTGTTTGGCGCGTGCCCTTCTCCGGAAAACCCAGATCCTCATCCTGGACGAGGCCACCGCCGCCGTGGACCCGGGGACGGAGCTCCAGATGCAGGCCGCCCTCAGGAGCTGGTTTGCCCAGTGCACCGTGCTGGTCATTGCCCACCGCCTGCAGTCTGTGATGGACTGCTCCAGGTAATACCCCCCTGCTCCAGGTAAGCACCCCCCTCCCCCTGCAGCGGGCCCTCTTCCCACCCCACCCCCACGGTAGCAGAAGGCATTGGGATTTAGAGCTGGAAGGGCGCTGGAATGGATTATCACACGCCCACTATACAGGTGGCAAAACATGCCCAGAAGGGAGTGGATGAGCCCAAAGACACATGCCCAGCAGATGCTTCCAAACTGGCTGTCGGGGTCGGGAAACCGCTTGGGAGGCCAGACCTGACCGGAGCAGACCTGCTGGGCTTTCAGTGGTGCAGCTCTCAGGCTGACTGGCTGGTAAGGGCTCCCCGTTTCCCTCTCTCCTGCAGGGTGCTGGTCATGGACAAGGGCCAGGTGGCAGAGAGTGGCAGCCCGGCCCAGCTGCTGGCCCAGAGGGGCCTGTTTTACAGGCTGGCACAGGAGTCAGGCCTAGTCTGAGCCCTCCACCCTTGCCTCACCAACCGCAAGAGCCTGCTGCGCCCTGGAAGTGCAAGTGACATCAGTGGCCCCTCCGTGTCGGATCCAGACCCCTCCGATCTCTGGGAGGAAAACGGCAGAGAAAGTGGCCGCTCATCATAGACCCAGGAGGACACAGCAACACCCAGGTTGGCCTGATGAGGGCCCATCCAGCCCTGTCCACCCTGGAGCTCAAGTCAAAGGCGGCTCCCCGCGCTGGCTGCCCACTGGCCTCACCTGAGGACCTCAAAACCTGCATGTGCCAGGGCTCGGCCACAGACCAGACATCAGCATCCCTGGGGCTGGAGGGCTGGGACAGCGTGTGTGTGCCTTTTACAAGCCACCCCCCTAATTTCGAGATAGTTGTAGAGTGACGAGCAATTACAAGAATCCAGAAAGTTCCTGTGTAGCATTACTGTTTCCTCCAATAGTAACAAATTGAAAAACAATACTATAATAGCATAACCAGGATATCGACAGTGGTACAATCAGGCTGCAGATCTTCAGATTTCCGGCTTTTACTTGGATTCTCGTGCTTGTGAGGGGTGTGTGTGCACACTCATGCATGCGTTTCTGTGTAGGCTCCTGCACCCACCACCCCAGTCGGGACGCTGAACTTTCGCATTATCACAAGGACCCCTGAGGTTTTTGTAACCATAGCCACCTCCCTCCACCCACAACCGCTCATGCGTTCTCCATTTTGGTACATATTTTCATTTTAAATCTACTTATTTAGAGAGAAAGACAGCATAAACAGGGGAGGGACACACAAAGAGAGGGAGAGAGAGAGAATCCCAAGCAGGCTCTGCACCACCAGCACAGAGCCCGACGCGGGGCTCAAACACATGAACCCCAAGATCATGACCTGAGGAGAAACCAAGAGTCAGACACTTAACCGACCGAGCCAGCCAGGCGCCCCCTGGGACATGTTTCCAAACGGGACGCCCCCTCCATGTGATTCCAGAGCATTCCCTGCCCCTTGCTGCTCCTCCACCCTCAGAGATGAGCCCCAAGAGCGTCTTATTTGAACCAACGCACAAGCTACAACCCACACCAAGAATGGCCCCCCTGGGAACAAGCACATGCACAGCGCACATTCACCTCCAAAGATAGGACTCGCGGAGCCGGGCCCCCCCAGCGGGCCCCCACTGAGAGCCTCACCTCGCTGCACACCCCCTCCATTTGTTGAAGACCAAATTCCAGCTCTTGGTGGGGGGTATGGGGGGACAGTCCCAGCATCAGAGCAGCCTCAGGCCTGGGCAGGGACGGTCCGCTGCTCGCTTTGGTGAAGGGGAGTCACCGCGTGCCGCAGTGCTCGGGCCAGTTTCCCACGGCGCTTGGAAATCGGACACGGGCTCCTAAAGCTGGCTTCCGGCACTAGGAAAGGGGGGCTAGAGTCTAAAATAGCCCAACCTGAGGTCCCACGGGCATATAGCTGTGAAGGGCAGAAAGGAGTAAATGCCTGGATCAGAGCTTGATGCCAGCCCCAGTGTTCTTCAGTGAGCTCATGGCGTCGCTGGGGGTGACATGAACACGGTGCTGAGCAGGGCATGGAGTACGCACCCCACTGACATTCGCTATTATTATCAACACTGCTCTGTTTGAGGACCTCTGTGGGGTAAAGAGTATCCACACCAGGATCTTTTTAGGCACGTCACTATTTTTTTATGTTTATTTATTCGGGGAGAGAGAGAGCTGGGGAGGGACAGAGGGGTGGGAGAGAATCTTAAGCAGGATACACGCTCAGCATAGAGCCCGATGTGGGGCTCGATACCACGACCCTGAGATCATGACCTGAGCCCAAATTAAGAGTCAGACGCCAGGTGCCCCTTAACCATGTCACTGCTGCCAGGTGGGCTGATGAGTCTGTGCTGTGCACTGTCGGATGGATGTTCAGCAGCTCTGACCTCTATTTACTAGATGCCAGTAGTGCTGTCACCTCCAGTTGTGACAAAAATGTCTCTAGACGCTGCCAAATGTCCCCTGGGGGACCAATCACCGGCTAAGAGGCACTGGGCTCCCCCAGCCCAGGGCCCAGCCACGGATACATGGACAGTGGCTGTGTTGGTGTGTCAAGAGGGGCCTGTGGACACCCACCTGCTTGCTGGGACTTTCGGCTGGTCCATCCAACATAGGGTTTTCAGCCCAGAGTAAACTAAATCTAGACCTAATGACAGCTCCTGTGTCCCTTTGCCAAGGGGTGGCCAGAAGCTCATTTTGTCTGATCCCTCCAGCCCCGAGTCCTACCCACAAAGGGCCCGCCCCACCATCACTAGCACCTGCCAGCCCTGTTTTATAAACGAGTAGACTGAGCTCAGTGAGCTCACGTGACCTGCCAGTGTCACCCAGCTCGTGAGTGGCCGAGTGGGGCTCTGCCCCTGGGTCTGTTCCCCACCACAGCCCAGGACGTGGCGCGGGGGACGTCTGCCCAACTCCGAAGCCCAGGAAGGGACCAGACGCAGCACCTGCCATTTTTCCACTTGGAGCAGAGCCACCTGACATCCGGGAAGAGCGACCGCAGGCAGAAGTGGCAGCAGCTGTGTTTGGCAAATTCAGTCAGGGTCATTCGAGGGCCACCACAGCCTCTTCCCTGGGGGGAGGCGGTTTGCCAGCGAGCAGAGCGTGCGCCAACGAGGCGGTTGTTGGACCCACACCACGGCTTCTCGGAGACCAGCCTGCGGGGCTACCCAGGCCATCCCCCTGCCACAGGCTTCAGGGGTGGGGGACACAGATGCAGGCAAAGCCACATACAGACCTGTGGTCAGTGCCAGTCTCAGCACGTCCCCTACCCTCACCGGTGTCCCCTCCCATCACCGCAAACACTTACCAAGCCCGATGCCTGCCATGGCCTTTCTGGGAATCCTTACAACAGGACTATCACCTTACTAGGATGCTTTGATGAGGTCCCTTTTACAGATGAGAAAATGGAGACAGAGCATAAGGAGGGATATGAACCCAGGTGGCCTGGCCTCAGAGCTCACGTGCTAACCACTGGGCCACAGTGCCTCTCACACCCTTTGTTAGTGCTAAAACCTCAGGTTGCTACTAGTTGAATTTCACTCTGGTATCCCACCAGAAGTGAAGGAAAGAGCTTTTCTTCTTTTTTTTGTTTATTTTGAGACAGAGAGAGCGAGAGCGAGCGAGAGCGAGCGAGCGAGAGCGAGAGCGAGCGAGCGCGAGAGAGAGAGAGCGAGAGAGAGCATGAGTGGGGGAGGGGCAGAGAAAGAGGGAGACCGAATCCCAAGCAGGCTCCATGCTGTCAGCACAGAGCCCGACTCAGGGCTCAAACTCATGAACTGTGAGATTATGACCTGAGCAGAGATCAAGAGTTGAATGCTTAACCCCCCGAGCCACCCAGGTGCCCCAGGGCTCCCCTTTCCTTCTTGAGGCAAAGGATTTGTTCATGCGTGTTCACTGTGCCTCCCAGCACCTGGCTGGTACGGAGCACGCGACAGTGTTCAGTAAGCAACAAGTAGATGATGGGATGGATGGACGGACGGACAAAGGACTGAATCCTACATCACAGTGTAGGATGGGGTCTTGAGGGCCAGATATGGTGGTGGGTGCTTTACCTGGATCTCTTTCCATCCTCACACTCGCCTGGCCAGGTGGACACAATGATCCCAGCTGTAGCAGGGAAGAAGCCACAGCTCCTGGAAGGCAAGTTCTAGAGTCCCCGATGGCAGTACAGAGGGCTGGGAGCTGGATCAGAGAACCCAGTCACCTGGGCGCATGCTACATGCTGGTGGTGGGCCATTCATCCATTCGTCAAGGAATAAACAGCTCGACCCTGCTGTCGCGGGGCTGCTACCATAACATACACGGGGCACCAGCAAGAGGGACGAGCCCGGCTGGGCCTGCACCCTGCACACCGGAAGGCCAGCAGCGCCCGGTCTGTGGCTGGAGGGCCCGTGAGGTGGCCAGAGAGGAGCTGCGGGCGGAGGCCATGGGCAGCCACGTTGTGAGGGTGTCCGGCTACCGCGATGGGGACCACAGGCGGGTCGTGATGTGTCTTGTCACAGGCTCACTGCGGGGAGGGGGCGGCCAGGGCAGGAGCCGGGAGACCCCGAGGTGGTGGCTGTCACAGGAACACGAGGGACGGACCAGCGCGGCGGCAACGGGAGGGAAGAGAAGTGGTCTGACTGGGAATGTTTTTCTGGAACGAGCCGCAGAACTGACATGGGGGTGAGAGAATGAACGGTGGGTAACAGCTCGATGCTGGGGGTGCACCATGCCGATTCCCTGCTCCCCTCTGGCCCGGGGGTCCCCTCCCGTGTGAGCGAGGCTACGCACCGAGCCCAGGGCCTGGCACACGGCAGGCGCCCCCGTCTCCCCCCACATTGGGAAAGTGCTTACCTGGACGGTACCTGGGCCAGCAGGTGCCTCTGCCCGCACTCTCGTGCTTCTGGCTCCCCCTTCCTCAGGGTTAATGCTGCTTGTGGCCCCCTCTCCATAAAGCAGAGTGAGCTGTGACCCAGGCCCGGGACCCTCCGGAGTCTCAGAGGTCCCACCGCGCACCCCGGTAGGCACACGCCAGGCTGCACGCTCGGGAACCTGTTTAGGACCTGGGTTGCGGCTTTAGCGACTCAGGGTCAGGCTCTGCAGACAACACACCTCCCACCTCAAACTGACCCCCCCCCACACCTGGCACGGCCAAATACCTTCTAATAGTAACACGGTGATGGGAGACCGGTACTGAGCACTCACACGCAGTCCCTAATGCAACCAAGCGCAAGCAGTCGTGGGACAGCAATGCCAGATGGAAGACTGGCAGAGCCCGGAAGCTCCCTTCTGCACATGTACTCGGTGCGTGGGTTCAGGGTACAGCAGAAATGTCCCGCTCCCCAAATGCAGCCAACTCTTCACTATCGAGACTCGCCAACTCAAACTCAGAGACCTAACAGGCCAGCCTCGCTCTCGCACTATCCAAAGCTCAGAAACCATGTGAATGAGGTACCGCGGGGAGAGGTACTGCTCTTCCTTACGCACCCCTGCACTTCCCAGCTTCCTTTGTGGTGTGGCTGGGGCCATATGACTTGACTCTCGCAAACAGGCTGAGTGGAGCTGACCTGTGCAGCTTCTGGTTTGGGACACTTCGGGATGGGTGTGCATCTCCCCACTCCCCTCCCCCGCTGTGGTCTCTGGAAGCCAGTCCCCGGGAGGTGAGGTCATGAGCCCACAAGAGCCTGGATCGCTAAGTTGCTGCATGGAAGGCAGGGACCCTAGAGAGATGACCTGATGCTCATCAAAAAAACACCTGAGTGAGAAACAAACCCTTGCGGTCATTTCCTAAGACTTCAGGGCTAATTTGCTACTGCAGCACAGCCTGGCCTGGCCTAATACAAAGGGATTTTCCAGTGTCATTTTGGCTACACAGGACTTTCACCCTCCTTGTGTCTTGGAAACTGACCAGGGCTGTGCATCGCTGCTCGTCTCCCCAGTCCCAGGCGGGTACGATCAGCCCCATCTTATAGATGAGGCTGCTGAGGCACAAAGACCAAGGGCCACACAGCCAGCAAACTGCAAGGCTGGGATTCAAGTCTGGGCACTGTCCACTTTGCCATGCTGACGCCCCACTAAACCCCACCTGATTCTTAACCTCTAAGGTCCCATTTTTAAATAAGAGCTCCCACCGGAGATGACAGGTTTGCCAAAGAGAAAGAACAGAGGCAGACGAGAGGGTACCCCGTCCTGACTCCTGAAGGACATGGCTGAACCCTTCGCTAACACCCCAAAGAACACAGAACGACTGTTGATTAAGAAACAAAATATTTTTTTTTACTGCAAATTATTTGCAAATGTTCATGTTTCCAGTGTAAGGTCATTAGAAAAAGATCCCCAAGAAAAACTTGGTTTCTCTAATGTGAAAGAATGGCATAACTTACAGAAAAAAATAAATATGTATTTCCACCTAAAAGAAAGATGCTTCTCTGAGTGTGAAGTCAGCAACGTAATTCTTAGCAAGTATGAATCTCAGAGTAGCAGTGACCTTCTTCTGCTTTTTGGGGGTCGCACTGTGCTCTCTGAGAGCTCTAAACAGGACAGGTCTTGGGGGACTCTGCTTCTCTGTTTTCTTCCAGGAACACACGGACCAGCTGCCAAATGCCGGCCAACGTGGCCACTCCCTGGGAAGGCTGCTCAACTAACCCTTCTGCCCAAAAAATTAAAGTCTTGAGACTATTTTTCTCCCTGGAGCAGCACTTGGGAAAAAGAAGAAGAAAAGAAAAAGCAGTCACTGATATTCGTGAATGGGTCCTTCCTGGAAGAGACTCAGTAATGAAATGTCAAGTTCTCCACACTGCCACCTGCAAGCTAACCTGATGCCAAGGGCGAGAAAAGAAATCTAAATATACAGAGGGGGAATCAACGGGGGTCTTGTAAGTACCAACGGGTTGTACTTGGGAGGTACCTGGTGCTCTTGACCTTGACTGCTTCATAACCATTGGCAGATCTTCTCCCTCAGGGACTACAGAAGTAGAGCCATTCTAGCAATGGGTAGAAAGAGGGAAGAAGGAGAGCGAGAGGCGAGGCCAGGGAGTCAGTGCTGAGATGACCTCCGGGCCCAGACAGCCCAGAGTCCTGCTGAGTCCTGTCAGTGACAAGTCCATGGACGTGCCCCTGGGGTGTGACGTGTGTCCTGGAAGACCACATGGTTGGCGAGAGGCGCGTCCTTGGCCCTCAAGGTAATGGTCAAGGGTGAGGATGACCTTCCCAGGCCCCTCACCTCCAACCTGCAGTCCCAAGGAGACAAAGCATTCTGGGAGGAGCCAGACAAGGAGGGATGTCATAGGTGCCACGGGCAGCTGTCGGGGGCCGGGGAGCTTCCCGAAGACAGACTCCACAGACTTCGGCTGGAGAGATCTGAGGCAGTTGGCTGCATTTGGTCACTAGCATATTTTACGAACCCAATTTCTCTGGCTGTCTGGCCACCGGAACCTCTAACAAAGCACCAAGAGCACGAGGGTCCACTCCCGGGGGTGTGAGAACGTGTGTGCGTCGCGGAGGGCAGCGGAGGCGAGGCTGGGAGTGTCTGGGGGCCGCGTCTCCTGGTCTCTCCCGCTTCTTCGTGGCCAGTTCCAGGCTGGGGGCCAGATGGTGGCTGCTTTGCGTGTGTTTTCATTTTTTGGTTTTTTGGTTTTTTTACTTTTTTCATTTTTTTGGTTTCTGTAGACAGGAGGCTCATGTTCCCTGGATGACTGCCTCATCCCCGGCCACCACCATGTCAGCCCTACGATTCCGACCAGGCGCACCAGCTCCAGGGCTCACACCAGGCCAGCGTCTTTGGCCATGCTGTAGAAGAGGCCTCTCTGCTGCAGGAGATCTGAGGGGCGGCCACACTCCAGGACTTCCCCTTTGTCCAGGACGATCACCCTGCAAGAGGTGGGACAGACATGAGGGACAGGGAGACGGTTGGCACCCTGGGCCCCCAAGAGCCACCTGAACAACTCCCTGCTTCGGGTCGGGCCCCCAAGAGCCATGTCAGGACTGGTGCAGGAGCCTTCCACCTGGCCGCCCGTCCTCAATCCCCCCCCGCACGCCCCCACCCATCAACGTGCAAGCCCTGTGATGCTCATACTCAATACTGGCTCTTAGATTTCCTTCCCGGAGCAATTTGCTTTTGTTTGTTGCTGCGTTTACTGTCTATATCCATACCCGCCCCCAACTACCCTATCAGGCCCCTCAGGCAGGCTCCTCCTCTGACAGCTCCTTGCTGAGTCCCCAGCACCTGGAACAGGACCAAGCATGTGGCAGGCACTTCACACGTGTGTGTAGACTGACTGAATAACGGAGTGATGACAGAAATACCCAGTGCCAGGAGTGGGGGGGGTCACTAGACGCAGACGGCACTGTCAAAACGCACAAAGCCCGGGGCCGTGGGCCTTCTGCGCCAGCGGCGTCACCTGTTGTAGTCCATGATGGTGTTGAGCCGGTGAGCGATGGTCAGGACAGTGCAGTTGTCAAACTGCGTCCGGATGGTAGACTGAATGAGGTCATCGGTTTCGAGGTCCACGGCTGCCGTGGCCTCATCCAAGACCAGGATCTTTGTCTTCCTCAGCAGAGCCCGGGCCAGGCACACCAGCTGGCGCTGCCCAACGCTTGACCAGGAGGAAAAGACCAGGAGACAGTGTCATCACCAGCCCTGACCCTGAGCTCAGGCCTGAGCTGGGAGAGGAGAGCAGAGACACCTGGTGGTGCTGAGACCAGGGAAGCCCAGCCACTCCCTGCTCCCACGTCCGCCGTTAGTGACGTCGGCACATTCTCACTGTTGACCTAGAACCGGGCTGGGGATCATTTTCAACACAGGGTTCAGAGCGGATCCAAAACACCTGACCAGTGCAGCACGGGCGTTGTGACATAGCACAACGGCCCCACGTCCCTGCCTCCCGCAGGACCCTCCCGGCTGACTCCGGACCCAACTGCGTGTCTTGCTTTGGTCAAGGGGATGCCGGCAAACGTAAGGCCAGCAGAGGAAACGTGCTGGGAATGCACACCAGGGTTTGCTCACTCTTGCACCTCTGCTGTCACCATGACAATGGCCATGGACAACAGCCTGACTGCCCCAAGGGACCCCCGGCCACAGGAGTGAGCCGCGAGGAGCAGAGCCCCCTGGCTGGTCACCCCAAGTGTGGGAGCAGTCACGGCCACTGCTCAGCACACCCGAGGCTTGGCGGCTGGCTGTCCCAGCGACGGACAAGTGAGCCAGGCACTGACTAGTAACACGGGCAGGACTGCAGGTCCCTGCTGTGCCAGACGTTAATACTTAAGCTGCTGGGTCGTGGGTGGATCCTGGGACAGAGGCCAAGGCAGCTGGGCTGGTGAATGGGGACTCAGAGGGCTCAGAAAAGTGCTATCTACCGGCTGTTGGAGAAGCTTGTTTCTTCAACAGTTTGACAAGTGACAGTCACTCTTAATTGAATAAATCTGGTGGAAGAAAGGAACCATATTGGCTGTTCCGGATATACCTCATGGTAAAATGAGTTTGGACTGAAACCCATTTCACAGATATTGAATATAAGGCTCTGAGAGTTTAAGAGAAATTGGCCTGTCTGTGGCAGAGCCGGGATTCAAACCCAGGTCTGACACAGATGCATCAGGACAGAGGCGGAGTCAAGGAGACCTGATCGGGGCCATGCATGGCTGCCTACCTCAGGTTCTCCCCGCCTTCTGCACACTCGTGGTTCAGCTTATCAGGCAGGGCTGACACAAAGTCCTTGAGGTGAGCCAGCTCCAGGGACGTCCAGACTTCCTCATCGGAGTACTGGCTGAACGGGTCCAGGTTCATGCGCAGGGAACCCGAAAACAAAACAGGGTCCTGTTCAGGGAGAGGACGGAGGATGGCACGTGAGGCTCACGACACATCAGGTAGGGGCGGGGCAAAGGGGGGACGTGAAAACTTCCGGCCGGGGCTGTTCAAGATGGGGTTCCAGGGCCCCTTGGAATGGTCCTTTCTGGGGATGTTAATAACGGGGGCAAACAGTCTGGAAAATCTTGGGTTACGTGAAGTAAAATAGGTTTCTTGTTGTTAGACAACCTTCCAGAAGGGAGAGGCAGCCTGATCATAAAGTGCCATGGATTCCTCCCTGGACCCTGCCCCCATAGGAGACTCTTAGAAGAAATTTTAGGGAAAAAAATGCAACAAGTCAATGCATTAGGGAATCACCACCTACAGAAGTCAATCTAGAAAATTCAGATTCCTCTCGTGGTTCTTGAGGGGCTTATTCTTGACACTCCTGGTCAGCAGGAGTGAAGAAATGATACCTGGTTAATTCCCACTGCTGTTTACAGGCTAAGAGGAGATTCAGTGGCAAAGAAACAGTGTAATTTCAGTGAAAATAATACAGTAGGGATACATTTACGTTTGTCCTGAAAAGAGACACATAGCTCTCAGGGTGCCCCCCCCATACCCTCAGTGCCCCAGACCCCACCTGCGGGATGATGGTGATCTTGAAGCGCAGGTCATGCAGGCCAATCTTGGCGATATTGACGTCATCGATAATGATCTCTCCCTCAGCAGACTCGTTGATCCGAAACAACCCCAGGGTCAGGGATGACTTCCCAGCTCCCGTCCGCCCCACGATGCCAACCTGTGGGGTAGGAAGGGCCCAGGGTAAGGCGGGAATGCTGATATCTGGGAGTTACCTTCTGCTTTCCCCGTGGGGCCCCATTTCAGGGATCTGCCCTATAGCAGTTCAGTCATCTGGTCAACCCAATGTCCACCCAGCCCTCCCCGTCGGCAGCTTCCCAGGGACACTCCTTTGGGGGCTGTGTGGCCAAAGATAAAGAAGGACCTCCTTCTCAGGGCACCTGGGTGGCTCAGTCCATTAAGCATCTGACTTTGACTCATGTCATGATCTTGCAGATGCGGAGTTTGGGCCGTGCACTGAGCTCTCCGCTGTCAGCGCAGTGCCTGCTTTGGATGTGGTTCCCCACCCCTCTGCCCCTCCCCAGCTCATTCTCTCTCTCTCAAAATAAATAAAACTTAAAAAAAAAAAAAAAAGGACCTCCTTCTCTTTCTCAGCTCTTTTTTAAGTTAAAACTGTAATAATGGGGCGCCTGGGTGGCTTAGTCGGTTAAGCGTCCGACTTTCGCTCAGGTCATGATCTCGCGGTTCGTGGGTTCGAGCCCCGCCTCGGGCTCTGTGCTGACTGCCAGCTCGGAGCCTGGAGCCTGTTTCAGTCTGTGACTCCCTCTCTTCTCTGACCCTCCCCTGCTCACGCTGTCTCTCTCTCTCTCGTAGAAATAAATAAAACATTAGGAAAAAAAAAACTGTAATCACTTCTTTCGATAAGTTAGTACAGATCTCCAAAGAGACAGGACTTAAGCAGAAGGGGTTTTCCATAAAGCCCCATCATTTTCAACTCTTGATAACAGTGATAATCAGGTACTTCCCCCTACTGTTTTTTAGTCCTTTGATGGTGAGTTTCCCATCCCGAGCTGCTGAAATATCTCAAAGATT
This sequence comes from Proteles cristata cristata, assembly GCA_017311185.1. NCBI lineage: Eukaryota > Metazoa > Chordata > Mammalia > Carnivora > Hyaenidae > Proteles > Proteles cristata. The sequence goes on along the minus strand of JAESUZ010002739.1, from coordinate 34,287 downwards.
CGAGCAGGTCCCCTGCCACCTCCTCCCCTCCAGCCCAGCTGCATGAGCAAATAGAGGTTACAGATAGGACCGGTCTTCCGGTTCAGGGGCCAATGATTGACATTCCTGACATCCAATTACAACTCTTATTTGGGCTCTTGAACCGCGGGCTTCCTCCAGCCTCTAATGAAAATGTCACAGAGTCTCAGGATACAACATAAACCATGAAGCCTCAGGGAGAACACCACCCACTCTATTCTTCCCCTTGTCCTAAGTTAGAGCAATGATTTCACAGGAGCAAAACATTCCGAGCCTCGAGGTAGCAATGGTTTAACAAATACACATGTTTAGAGATGAAAGAAACACTGTCCTCTGGGAGGTGACCAGGAAGACCCTTAGTCTGATTCCTGAGGAGGGTCTAAGGGCAAGGACGTCTTCCAGGAGCAGCTTGGGACCAGGGGTACATTCAACTCCTGACACCCTCACATGGCCATCGAGCCACCCCTCCTAGTGACGACGGCATCTTCCTGCTGTAGACCCTTAACTGACTGAGCCCCCTACAACTGCCGGCAGGGGGCAGTGAGGCACACAGGTGAGAGGGGGAGGGGCAGGGTGAGCTGGGAAGCTCTTGTCCGGTCTAGAAAATGCCAGGCAGGGAGTACAAGCCCAGTGTTGCTACACGTTCCGATCTTTCCAGAAAAGCCGGAAAGGGGCTTCTATAGAAAACATACCAGATTTCTCAACGTTTGCAACATACTCAGATTTTTTTTTTCAAAACACACAAGTGGGCCTCATTTGGCCCAAGCAAGGCCTTCCTCCCATGCAAGGCCACCCCGTCCCACGGTGCAGGGAAATGACGCATCAGTTTCACCTGCCCCACTGTGAACAGATGGGGGAACAAGCGCACCCACCTTCTCCCCTCCATCGATGGTGATGTTAATGTGCCTGAGAACCAAGTCCAGGTTTTCTCGGTAACGCAGGCCGTAGTCTCGGAATTCTACTCGGCCCACCTGAGGCCAGGCGCTGGGCGGAGACGTCTCCGGGATTCGCCAGGGAGCCTGTGATCGGGGTGGTGGTGGTGGTAAGGGATCTTAGGTCCGTCTCATGTGCCCCAAGGCTGTCGGGACAGGTTCTTTTGTTGTTCGCGGCTGTCCCCCTGGACCCCCAGCACACAGCAGGGACTCCGTGAATATTTATGCACTGTACCAATAAGTGAGTGGTCCCCTCTGGTCAGATGCCTTCTATATCTGGACAGCGACTGTGACAGCAACAGCTAATGCTTAAAGATCACGGTCACGTGACCTCACTTAATCCTCCCTACAATCCCATGAGTAGGGTCCTTTCGTTACCCTCCCGTTTACACATGATGAAACTGAAACACAGAGATGGTAAGTAACTTGCCCAGGGTGACACAGCCCCTATTTCTGAAGAGCTTCTTGAGTTCAGTTCAGCGTTTCCTGAGCTCTACAACTGGACGTACCCTGGGCCAGGCTGGAAGCTACCTTTGGGGGAGGTGAGGAACAGAGGGGACGCAAAGAGAGAACTCTCATCCTTCCTCGCCCAGCAGTGTGTTATATTAGTTGTCTTTACAACAGCATAGTCTCCTCCTATGACCTTATGTATGCAACGAAGGGGATACGCTGTAAGAACACGGAGGCACCAGAGACAGGTGGGTGGGACTTTCTAACTGTGGAAACATACTCTATGTAAACACATAAATATATGTTTTTAGTAGTGCTGAGACCCTGGGTGATCTTGACATTCTTTTGTATTTTTCAAGTATGTTCTTATTTGAAAAATAAAAAAAATAAAAGAAGTAAAAACAAAAGTTTTTCAAACAAATTCAATTTCAGAGCACCTGGGTGGCTCAGTTGGTTAAGGGTCGGACTCAGGTTTCAGCTCAGGTCATGATCTCCCGGTTTGGGAGATTGAGCCCCATGTTGGGCTCTGAGCTGGCAGTACACAGCCCGCTTGGGGTTTTCTCTCCCTCTCTCTCTGTCCCTCCCCTAACTCAGGCTCGGTTTCTCACTCTCTCAAAACAAATAAGTAAACATCAAAAAATTTTTAAAAATGTAATTTCATACTTCATGCACGGTGAACTGCAGGGCATGTGAATTAGGTCTTAAAAATTGTAACAAATTCAATGTTGACTGGGAAAACCCCTGGTGTAATACACTCTTATTTCCACAGGGGGCGCTCACACCATTCTGAATAATGCTCTCCCATGAAAGTGGGACGTGGTTCACCTGGGTCAGAGCCTTAAGCATGGGGTATTTTCTTGGGAGGCTGTGTGCCAACGGCCATGTAACTTCGAGCAAAGTAACTTAACTCTTTAACTCTGTCTCTTAGTTTCCTCACCTGTAAAGTGGGGATCATGACGGAACGTGAGCTCCGAGGCTACATAGATTATACGAATCACTCTACCTGCTCTTACTGGTGGTGGGGACGTCCAGGCACCACTGCCATCACTGTGACCGCTGCCGACGCCAGCGGTGGTGGTGGGCAGACAGAACACGGTGCTTTATAGGGGCAACGTGGCACTGAAGTCCTGCTTGGGTCCTCCTCGGACCACATGTGACTTGGATCAGCCACCGCCCCTCCCCAGGCTACTCTTTCCAATGGGGACTAGGGTCAAATAACTTGAGGGGTCCCCAAACTCTGCTCATGACTTTGACAACAACCAGGTACGGACTCTCTTGTTAGTGACTCTCAGTGCTTTGACTCAGCTCACTGGTACTTAATTTTTAAACTTGAAGACGAAACTAGTCTCATTTTGTGTCACCCAAGTCCCCCATACAGATACGTAACAAAGAACAGAGACGATTTTTGCAGAAAGGGTCTGTTGAGGGCACACAGGTCACGCTGAAGGGGTCAGGTGAGGTTAGGCCTGGGGCCTGCTTTACCTCCTTCTCCGTTTCCGAATACTCCTTCAGCCTCTCCACGGCCACGATGTTAGTCTCCAACTCGGACGACATGCGAACCAGCCAGTTCAAGTACGTGGTGACCTGTGCGCCGAAGAGTCACAAGGAGTTTCTGTGGTTAGCAGGGGCTGCTTTATCTTAAGCAAGTAATTACGAATTACGAAACTTTTTAGGTACGAAAGGTACTAAAGATAGCAGCCTCACGTACCGCCATCACCGGATGGCCCAGGCTGCACTTCTTAGGCAAGCACATTTCAAAAGAATCCCTGGGCCACACAAGCAATCAGAAAGGGCATCAGAAAAATACTTCGAACTGGATGGTAATAAGGGAAAGTCCAATGTAGCCAAATTTGGGCAGCGTGGCTAAAGCCAGGATGAGATAAAAGTGGCAGAGGGATAAGCATTTTTCCTGTCGCTGGAGGCATCTTCTTGGCTCATCAAGGGCTTTCCCTGGCTAACAGGGGAGTCCCAGCCCCGCATCTCATTTCCCTCGGGCACCGGCGGGTCCCTGGGCTTCTGGAACGCCACTTGGCCCCTCACCTGTCCCTCGGCTCCTGCGGGGGGGTGGGTCAAAGCAAAGGCCCCAGCACCTGACAAGCATTGAGAGGATGAGGAAACGCAGCTGGGCGCCCATGCTTACCTGCAGCGAGTAGGACACGGAGAGCCCCACGAGGCCGGCACTGAGACTGTGCCTGGAGATCACGGCAAACAGGGAGGCGAACAGGACGATGCAGTTGCCTACACACTCCAGCCGCACCGCCAGCCACCTGCTCGCAGACATACAGGCGGATGGACAGACACACACACCTGGAGTCAGCTTTTCAGAGATGTGGCTCTGGCTCAAGTCGGGGGTTGGGGAGAGGCACTTTGCTAATGGAGATCCCTCCCTGGGACTTCCCGAGAGAGGCCTTCTCTGTCCTCCCACAGGGGAAGGAGAGACAAAGGGACACGGTCTCCCTAATCCCTCGTTAATCCCGCAACCCCGGGGGACTGAAACAGAGTTCTCTAGAAGCAGACTTCCTAAGAAACTAAAGCACGCCTTTTTAGGAACCAACTTTTTTTTTTTCTCACTAAAACCTTTATAATATATACATGTAGACCCATCTTGAAAAAGAGGTCCAGGAAAATTCCTAATACTAAGAAGTCATCAACTCCAAGAGGCAGCACTGATTTAAAAATAACCTTTCCTTGGCAGGAGAATGGGGAAGGGAGAGAAAGAAATGAAATACTATTTTCAATGTAGCTGTATTGTTCCTAGATCATTCTCCTTTTGGAATTGTTAAAAATGTATTATTTTACCTCTTAAAGGATAAGCAGATATTATTGGTTTAAAGCGAACTTACGTAGCATATCTCCTAGCATTAGGACTATTAGCGATTTAAGGTATAAAAGCATTTTAGGGAAATGGTGTTGTTGATCTTTTGTCCACTACAGGCCTTAAGATTCACATGACTGGGGGCGCCTGGGTGGTTCAGTGTGTTAAGCATCCGACTTCGGCTCAGGTCATGATCTCTCAGTCTGTGGGCTGAGGCCCCTCATTGGGCTCTGTGCTGACAGCTCAGAGCCTGGAGCCTGCTTCAGATTCTGTGTCTCCCTCTCTCTCTGCCCCTCCATTGCTTATGTGCTGTCTCTCTCTCTCCAAAAAATAAATAGATCAATGTTTAAAAATGAAAAATTTATTTTTATTAAAAAAAACTTTTTAACGTTTATTTCTTCTTGAGAGACAGAGTGAGACAGAGCATGCTCAGGGGAGGGGCAGAGAGAGAATGGGGACACAGAATCCGAAGATCTGAAGCAGGCTCCAGGCTCTGAGCTGTCAGCAAAGAGCCGATAAGGGGCTTGAACTCCTGGATCACAAGATCATGACCTAAGCCAAAGTCAGAGGCTTAACTGACTGAGCCACCCAGGTGCCCCAAAAAAGAAAAATTTAAAGAAAGATTCACATGACTGATCTCCCTGCGTGGGAGCTTACCCTAAAGTCAGGCCCAAATCTGACAAACTCTGACAGTCCTGCAGGGGAAGGCCGGGTCTCCCCACCAGGTCTGACGTTATAGGACTATATTGGGTATGATGGGGTGACAGTTGGTTATGACAGGTTGCTCCCAGGGTGAGTCACCCCCTCCCCAGAATCTCCTATCCCACATCTCAAAAAATCTATCAGGGCAGGAGTGAGGGGGATACTCTTTTAGGGATAAATCAGATACTTTTCTGAATTTAGTCAACAAGGAGCAAACTCCTGTCCCTCCATGGGGACTGATGCTATTCATCGTGGCCATTTCACGTGGTCCAACCTACGGCAGGTGAATGGCTTCCAAAGCTCATCGCACACGGGTGGCGCGTGACCACCCCCGTCAGCTGAGAACCAGGACACAGAAATATTAGCCGAGTCTGCCTCTCACCGAGGACCCATATCATCAGGACAAGAGCTACCGGCCAGTTCCTGCAGTATTTTCTGACTCCAGAAAAACCTGGTCCCTGCCCTTCCTCAGTGCCACCGGAGTGCTCTGTGCTTGAAGCTGGCAGCGCACCTGTTTGCTTTGGATGGTTATTCTGTCCTGTCCCCGCCCCCCAAGTCTACACATCCTGCGTGAGGGCCCGAGCGTGCCTTCACGCCCTCCTCCCGGCACGAAGGCGTCCTTCGCCTCCTCCCGCGGGCCTCGAGTGCCCACCTGTTGGCCACGATGCTGGGGTAGTAGGCCTTCTGGTTCTCATCCACCTTGAGGTCGCTCTGGCGGATGAAGCGCTCCTGTTCCTCGAAGGCGCGGATGACACTGACCCCCAGCAAGGTCTCGTTGAAGTGGGAGTACACCGGGGAGCGGCTGACGGACTCGAGGCGTTTCAGCTGCCGGGACGAGGCCACGTAGAACCTCTGGAGGAAGAGAATGGACCAGGGAGCTGGCAAGGCCCCTCCCATGCCATCCCCCTGCCCCGGGGCCACGCTGGAGAAGGCCTGGACACAGGGTACCTCCACGGCGCAAAGCGGTGGGGCCCGGCTGCTCTATATAGGCACCTCTGCTCACCCGGCGCACGGTGCCAGCACAATAGAATGACAAGTGGCAAAATACTGGCAGCGGCGAAGGCTCACGGAGAGCACACTGTCCCAGCACTGTGGTAAGTCCTTTCAGACATCAGAGCATTTCATCCTCACCAGGAAGCTGGGAGCCAGGGCTCCCTCGCAGGACCATCGGTAAACCCAAAAGAGCTCCCTGGCCCCTCCCCTGCCAGGTCTCCGGGCTACAGAGAACACGGTGCAAACCTCTGCACCGTACTGTCCCCCTCAAGCCATTGACCTCTAGGGTCTTACGGACCCAGCAGCGTGGCCTTCGGCCTCCGTTCCACCCTGACTCCACCTGTCCCCGTAGGCTGTTGCCCCATCTGCTCCGCTCCTGCTCTAACCAGGGCAGATGGAACAAAAGCAAATCTCCCACTGGAAGCTTCGAGGGGCCGTGATTGGCTGGCAGACTGACATGAGGACACTTAGTTCTCATGGCCTTAGTTTCTCCGTCTCTACAAACAGGACCAGGGAGGCCAAGGTTCCCCGCTCCGGAGGCGCTCAGGATGCGAAGCAAATGCAGGTGCTTCACACGCGACTTGGCCAGACAAATGGACAAGACCAGGGAACAAAGGGGAGGTGGGGACCCGGCCTCCCTGCCTGCTGGGCCCCCGTAGGGGCACAGACCTTCCACAAAGAGCTGCTTTCTGGACAGCAGCTCGTGCGGGGTCCCTGGGATCCACGGCCGGGCAGCCCTCTGGGCCCCGGAGAGGATGCAGACTAGCCCAGCACCGCGCCAGCCGGGGCAGGCCCAGAATGCCTGCCCGTCCCCGCGGGAAGGCCCGATGCCCTCTCGGCTCCCGTGCCCCTCACCGCCTCGAACAGCATCCGGACGCTTTGGCCCTGTCACCCTCGGCCACAGGGGCCCCTGTCCCTGTTACCTTCTAAGCATCCCGGGTGAAGACCACTGTCAGGTACTTTCCCTGCTTAGCTTACTGCTTGTCAGGGGTTCAGATTTTTCTTTACTGAAGCTACCCTGAGATGTATTTGTGTTTCAACTCACTTATTTATTTTTACCTTTCCTAAACATTTTATACAAGTGGGGGAGAGGCAGTCAGAGGGGACAGAGGATCTGAAGCAGGCTCTGCACTGACAGCACAGAGCCCGACACGGGGCTTGAACTCACGAATCATTGAGATCATCACCTGAGCTGAAGCTGGACGCTTAACCAAATGAGCCACCCAGGTGCCCCTAAATTCAGTTTTGTTTTGTTTTTTTAAAGAACTATTAACTTCCCTTTTAACTCTGTGCCAGGAGACATAATCCACCCAGCCAGACTCAACTTACTTGTTCAGAAATCAAGTGCCTGGTGCTCATAAATAAAAATGACTGCTCACTGGCCACCTGGATAGCTCAGTGGTTATGCATCCAACTCTTGATTTTGGCTCAAGTCATGACCTCACAGGTTCGTGGGTTTGAGCCCTGTGTTGAGCTCCACACTGGCAACACGAAGCCTGCTTGGGATTCTCTCTCTCCCTTTCTCTCTGCCCCTCCCCTACTCATGCTTGTTAGCTTTCTCTCTCAAAATAAACAAGCATTAAAATAAATCAAGGGGTCCCTGGGTGGCTGTCAGTTAAGCATCTGACTTCGGCTCAGGTCATGATCTCAGGGTTTGTAGGTTCAAGCTCCGTGTCGGGCTCTGTGCTGACAGCTCGGAGCCTGGAGCCTGCTTTGGATTCTGTGTCTCCCTCTCCCTCTGGTTACGCTCTCTCTCTCCCTCAAAAATAAACAAACATTAAAATAAGTAACAAATAAAATAAATAAATGAATAATAACAACTCGACAAGACCTCGCCTGAGCCAGACAGCGGGCCACAAGCTAAGGTGCTTGGAGCTGTGGCCGGGCAGTTTTCAGACTCCAAAATATTCCATAAAGCAGAAATGCCTTCTTCTAAGCAACAAGGAGGCCCCAATACACTTCCATATTGGCTCACCTACTCATCTTTTTATAAAAATGACTCGCTTTTAAATTAAAATATTAACAGATAGCCATTTAGCCATTTAAAACTCTGAGGGAGGGAAACTGATACAGATGAGAAGGTTAAAAAAAAATTACATCACACCCATTACTCTCAGATAAGTGCTGCTCAAATCTCAGAATATAACCTTCCAGTCTTTTCTGAGGAAAGAGAAAGAATCTACATATGTCGAAAAGCCACTTTTTAATCAAGCTGTGACATATGTTTCCATTATACTGGAAAATGCACCGCATCTTCACAGCCTGAAGAATTTTACATTTATTTACACCTGCACCCCCACTACGTGACCCAAGTCTAGAACACCTCCAGCACCCCAGAAAATTCTTGTGTCCTCTGGCTCAAAACCCTCGAGTTACTTCTAGTTTGAGGCTATTATGAACCAAGATGCGAAGAACATTGTAGCACTTTGGGGAGGGGGGGGTGGATGGATTCTCTCGTCTCTTTTGCATATATGCTGAGAAAGCAGACTGCTGGGTGGTAGGGTTAGTGTGTGTTTAGTTAAAAGCCATTAAAACCAATACCCCAACCCTCGGGGACACATGCTCTCCTCGTATCGCCTCCCTCTGCAGCCCGCCACAAGCCACGACTCAGTTACAGTGACAGTGCGGGTACGATATGATCCTGTGCGGAACCGTCTTTGTTGTTTAAAAAATAAATCCGGTGCTATCACGGCAACGTCTCCCGAATTATCCCCGCCATGGGGCAGGGGACCTCACTGCGGGACGTCAGCACAGCGTTCTCAAGGTCCGGTTCCTGGCAGGCGTGGGAGCTGCTGAGAATACGGCATGCGGCCTACTCTGTTTTTTAAACCGCGTCCTTCAGGAAAACCTGTGTATGAATGTGGGGAACATCTGTGGTAAATGAGTCCCCCGCCAGAAAAACAGCTGGCACCAGTTTAAGAAGAACACCATGAGGGTGTGGGGATCAGTCCCGCTCTCTCTGGTTCAACCTTCATTCACGCTTGCCGCTGCAGGGCCATGACGTGGGGGAGCCTGGGGGGTGCCTGACTCTACCTGGGGCTCCGGACCCCGCGGGAGCAGGCACAGCACAGCCCGACGCACGGAGCTCCTCATGGCTCCCACTCTTTTCTCGTGCTGTGTCGCTCGGCTCCTGTCTAATCCACAGTCTCCAGCCAGCAACTGTGCTGCATCTCACCTTTTAGGGGCAAAAAGGGGCAGCACAGCACCGTGGCTACCGACACAAGCTTTAGAATCAGACAGATGTGAGTTCACACTCCCAGCTCTGCCACCAGGGCCATGACACGCTCCTCTGTCAGTGGCAATCACAGTTTACGCTGCTGCCATCACCTAAGGAACCACAAGGACTCCCTTCCTTGGCCTTGTATTGTGAAATACAGATTGATGGCTGGAGCTCCAGCAGCCACCTTGGGCCATGAAATCAACCTAAGAATGGAAGGCTTGTGCAACACTGGGAAAACATTAAAAAAAAAAAAATAGTGACGAAGTCCAGGATATTAACACACGCGTGCAACTGCCACACCAGCCCTGAACGGCCTACTTCTAAATTTCTATTATGAGGAAAAAAATAGGAACAACAAATAAATAAGTAAATAAATAATAAATTTCCACTATGAGAGAGAAAGACATCTTGTTCAAGCTACTGTTACTCACATCTCTCTTTTCTGCAGGTGGACTAGGACCTAAAGAATTTCATACAACTCTTTTAATGTTAACAATCAATTTTTTTTTAAGTTTATTTGAGAGAGAGAGACAGAGAGACAGAGTGAGCACGTGAGTGGGGGAGGGCAGAGAAAGAGAGAATCCCAAGCAGGCTCCGTGTTGTTAGCACAGAGCCCAATGCGGAGCTCGATCTCATGAAACCATGAGATCACAACTTAACTCGAGATCAAGAGCTGGATGTTTAACCGACTGCGCTATCCAGGTCCCCCCATAACGTTAATAATCAATTGTAATAACAAAGGTGTCTTTGTACTATAGTTTTCCCTTTGATAGGTACTTAAAACTGACAGAAAACACCCCAATTCAGCCCCGTTCCAGCAAATCCCAACAGCTCCACGTTGGGGAGGAGGTGAGACGGAGGGAGCCCTGAGCTCCTGTTGACACCAGAGACCGTCCTGCAGCCCCGAGCACCCCCCTCACCTGGACGAAGAAGTAGAGGAGGCCCAGTGGCGGGATGATGACGGCGGCGATGGGCGTGGCCAGCAGGACGATGACGCAGGCGCCGATGACGTTGAACAGGGAGCCCATGAACATCTTGATGACCTGGGGGATCATCGAGTCCACCGTGTCCAGCTCCTTGGAGAAGCGGTTCACCAGGTTCCCACTGGGGGTCCGCTCGAAGAAGCTCATGGGGGACCGGAGCACATTCTGCAGCAGGTCCACGTGCAGCCGGCGGGAAGCGAGGATCCCCCCGATGGACACGGCCATGGAGTAGCCGAACACCGAGACACCTGCAGACACGCTTGCGGTGAACACCCAGGGGACACGGGGCCAAGCTAGAGGCTGGGGGAGATGGGTGGCCCTGGAACGGCCCTGGACACCCAGCTTCTCAGAATGGTGGTGGTGATGACAATTTACTGAGGACTCACCATCTGTTAAACACTGTACAGGAGTTTCACATGTGTCTACGTTTTTTTTTAATTTTTAAATGTTTATTTCTTGAGAGAGAGAGAGAGTACAAGTGAGGGAGGGGCAGAGAGGGGGAGACACAGAATCCGAAGCAGGCCCCAGGCTCTGAGCTGTCAGCACAGAGCCCAACACGGGGCTCAAACCCACGAACCGTGAGATCATGACCTGAGCCGAAGTCGGACACTCAACCGACTGGCCATCCAGGAGCCCCTGCGTGTATCTAATTCTTACACCAACTCTGTATAAATCCTATTAGCACCCATTTTACAGAGAAGGAAGCTTACGGCCAGACAGGTGAACTCCTTTGCCCTCAATATAGCCAATGAGCAGCAGAGGTGGGGACCCAATCCAGGCAGCTGGCTCCAGGGTCATGCACTTAATCTGGAAGCCATATTCCTCCAGACCAGTGGCATGCAACAGAACTTTCCAGAATGATGGAAATGTTCTGTATCTTGCAGGCCAGTGTGGTGGCCTCCAGGCACATGTGGCCACTGAGCACTAGAAATGTGGCTACTGCCACAGAATAGCTGATTCTGTTACTGAATTTTGACTAACTGAAAGTCAAATAGCCACATGAGGCCAGAGTGGACAGCTCAGCTCGAGAACACGGTGCTGCTGTGTGACCCCAGGTGAACATCACACCCACTCTGTGCCCCACCTTCCCTCAGTGACAGTTCGGAGGCTAGTCCCGTGCCCTCTGATGAGGTGTTAGGAACAGAGAAATCTGTTTTTGCAAAGCCATCATCCTGAGACATCTGCGGCTCCTTTCCACAAGGCACAGTGACACAAGGCACACCTGTTCTTTGCAGGGGCATTTCGTTGGGATGGAGAGGCTTACACAAGGGAGCAGGGGCTGAAACAACTGGCTGGAGCCAACACTCCCAAATCATGTCTTCGCCACCTACCGGTGGGGGAGGGGGGCTTCCCGCAAGTCACCCCAGTGTCCTCATCTATAAGATGGCAACAGTGATACTTACCTTGTAGCTCCGCTGAACGTAAAGGGCAATAATACGCTTGGTGTACAGGAGCTACTCAAATGTATCGAATCTATATGGTCCTGGTGCATACTTATGTATCACAGACACTGAATACATGTGTACCAGACGCACACAGCTCAGGGGTAACACAGTGATTAAGAGCATGGGCTCCTGGGCCAGCCCACCTCATTCAAGGTCAGCCCTCTGTCGTGTATTTGCTAACTGACTTCGGGCAACTTACTTAACCTCACTGGGGCGTAGAGTCTCTATTTTTTTTAATTAACGAATTAACATATTTTTAAAATATTTAAGGTTCATTTTTGAGAGAGGGAGAAAGACAGATGGGGTGCCTGGGTGGCTAAGTCGGTTAAATGTCTAACCAGCTCAGGTCACGATCTCGCAGTTCAGGTGTTCGAGCCCCACATCAGACTCTGTGCTGACAGCTCAGAGTCTGGAACCTGCTTCGGATTGCGTCCCCCTCTCTCTCTCTGCCCCTCCCCTGTTCTCTCTCAAAAATAAATAAACATTAAAAATATTAAAGAACAAAGAAGAAAAGAATGAGAGCAGGAGAGGGGCAGATAGAGTGAGGGAGACACAGAATCCAAAGCAGGCTCCAGGGTCCGAGCTGTCAGCACAGAACCTGACATGGGGCTCGAACTCAGAAATCGCGAGATGGTGACCTGAGTCAAAACTGGATGCTCAACTGACTGAGGTACCCAGGTGCCCCTATTCATTTTTATTTGAGAGAGAAAGAGCATGGAGGGCACAGGGGCAGAGGAAGAGAGAGGGCATCCCAAGCAGGCTGCATGCCCCGCACGGAGCCCAATGTGGGGTGTGATCCCATAATCCCGGGATCAGGACCTGAGCCAAAATCAAGAGTCAGAAGCGCAACTGACTGAGCCACCCAGGCGTCCCTAGAGTCTCTGTTTCTAAAACGCGGAAACTATTAGGTGCGGCCTCGTGATGCCTGCTGCAAAAGTAGTTAAAACACGTGAATGTGTTCAGAACACAACCAGCACCAAGTAGGTGCTCAGGAAACACTCGCTGTTACCAGTAACGCCGCTGTGTTTGGGGACCTCCGTGGGACCACAGAGGGTACACAGGGTTTCTCAACTCTGTCACTACTGACATTTGAGGCTAGAGCATCCTCTGTGTGGGCGCTGGGCTGCGCACTGCAGGACATCCCTGACCTCCACACAGCAGCTGCACCCCCTTGGTGACAGCTCTAAGTACCCCAGACACTGCTAAGTGTCCCCCCAGAGGACGACACTGACGACCGAATTCCCATCCTCAGGGAGCAGGTCGAAGTCCACAAGTGAGAGTTCACAGGAGCCCCATTACCCTGACAAAGCAACAAGGGGCTCCAGGGGGCTGCTGTTTCTCAACTTTCCTCATCTGTAAAATAGGGACATTAGAGCTCCTCTCCATCTCCTAGGGCCGTACGAAGCGGAGCATTCAAGAAACAGTCCCTCTACTAGTATCTGTGACAGGCACTGTTAACAAGTGCTTGGCTTAGTTTGGGGGTCCTCAAACGCTGACAAATGGGGGGCCTGACTCCATAGTAAGACACGGATGCCTTTCAGGTGAGCAAAACTGGGTGGGCAGGGGAGGGTGGGGAGGGGCGGCCCCCACCTTGTGAGATGCCCAGGGCTCCATAGACACTGAGCCGGACTTTCGTGTGCTCCTGGGTCCCGTTGACAATGGGGTCGTCGGTCCAGAGGCTGAGCCAGTAGTTGGAGGCCAGGGAGGCCACGTGGTTACACAAGAAAAGGAAGATGCTCAGGAAGGAGATGAACAGTCCGATGGCCTTCATGTAGCTCCAGTACACGGACAGCTTGACCTGCAGGCCGGGGAAAGGAGGCGGTGTGCCGGCCGCTCCCGCCACAGCCCTCCACGCTCAGGTGCTCAGACAGCACCTGTGTGACCCGACCCCCGCCGGTGCTCCTGCCGTGGCACATGCACCCTTAGCTGACCGACAGCGTCAGGAGGAGATAAAGCCAAGGTCTCTGGCCTCCTGGAGCTTCCCGTCCAGCAGCAAGTCAGGCATTCAGCACCCAGGGAAATGTGTAATTACAAAGAAGGGCTGGAGCAGTGCAGAATTCCCTCAGAGTATAAAACTGGGCATCATGACCTAACCGAACGGGGAGGTAATCTGACAATTTCCCTGAGGAAATGATGACTAAGAATTGAAAAAAGGCACTTAGGGCAGAGGAAGCAGCATGTGCAAAGGCCCTGAGGTAGGAAGGAACACAGTGCATTTAGGGAACTGCAGGGAAGCATGGCTGGCTGCAACAAGATCGAGCTGCAGAAGAAGTCGTAGTCACACCACACAGGGCCTGGGAGGTCCTGTTCAGGGTTCTGAGCTTTAGTCCAGGCCCATGAGGAAGCCATCAAAGAGTGAACGGGAAGGTGGGACATGTTGCCTAGCAACCAAGACTGAGTGTTACCTCCCACCTCATTTCCTCTCAACAGTGAATACCAACTCCACACTGTTTCCATGGCTTCTGGATGGTTGGTGCTGACGCAGCCACTTCCTGGGCTCCATAGGCGACAAAGGAGGACTTCTCCCACTCCCACACTCCCTGCGGAGCCCAGGAGGAGGGCTGACAGTTCTGTGTAGTCGTCCAAAGGGTGGCCTGAGCCCCGGGGACGGGGGCACTCTGCTTTGGGCCAGCCCTACGCCCAGCCTCCCTGGCTGGGTTTCCGCCAACGCCAGTATCCTAACTTGTGTGCGCTCAGGCCTCTCGTGCTGAATCTGGGGTCATAAAACCATCGATCTGAATTCCAGTCGGGCTGGAAGGTAACAAGTGAAAGGCCAGAGGTCTCATGTATAACTGAGTGCTTCTCTGTGACTTTTCCTTTCTGTTTTTCAAACTGAAATGGTGGCAGGGGATGGGGGGTGGGGTTCCAGGATTATCACACTTATGTCACCTTCTGGCTTTGTCAGGCAGCCGAGCATGGCTGCTGATCCCGGAACTACACTGCAGGGCTGGGGGCCTCCCATGAGCAGACACGGCGGGTGTGGGAGGCAGAGATTTCTGAGTGTGCGCTGAGCCCAGCTCTGCTCCCGGTCGAGTTCTGGCAAGTCACAAGCCCCTTGCTGTGACTTCCTCGTATATAAAAGGCAGGTTAATACCGGGTGCTGGGGACTAAGCAGGGGGTAACTGGCTCTAGCATTCCTTCCCCCATCCTTGATTTGGGGTCACTCCTCTGGCTCCCCAGAGGACCAGCGGGAATAAGGAGGAAGGATGTAGTGTGTCCATCTCTACCCCGGACCATGGTTGCGGTGGGAAGAGGAGAGAAGCAGCCTGGAACAGAGGGTTCCGGGAGATTCCGGATGCATCCAGGTAGATGTGAGAGAATAGTGCCCTGACCTCGCCCGTTCCATGGTTGTTTATGTGTGTGCTTCTCATTTTAAAAATTCCATTCCCTGTTGTTTCTTAAAAAAAAAACAAAAAAAAACAAAAAAAAACATACCACATGTATTTTTAAAAATAAACTTTGGATCATTACCATAAGTGGAAAATTATTGACATGTGCCCAAAACAGGGGACCGTAAGAGACATATGATAAAACAAGAACCTGAAACTGTTATCCCTGGGACAACGAGGAGTTAGCGATGGTTAGCGCTGCAGACTTGAAGGTCGGTGCCCCTCCAAGTCCGTACATTGAGATCCTAACCTCCAGGGAGATGCTCTCAGAGGTGGGGTTTGGGGAAGTGATCAGATCGTGAGGATGGAGCCCTCACAATGGGGTTAGGGCCTTTACAGGAGCGGCTCCGGAGAGCTCCCTCATCCCTTCCCGACGCTGAGGACATGGCGACAAGTCGGCGGTGTACGCACCAGCAGCGAGCCCCCATCAGACAGCACGCCTGCTGGCACCTCGGTCTGTGACTCGCCAGCCTCCCAAAGCGTTAGGATAAAGGCAGGTTGCTCCTAAGCCACCCAGCCCGTGGGTGTTTGTTACAGCAGCTCAACAGACAAAGACGGGCATCAAAGAGGAACAAGCACCCAACTCAGACTTTCTATGTAACCGTTAGGGTTAAAACGGAGATGAAAGGCAGGTAACATCATGCGATGCGATGCGACAGACAACTGTATCTTCTTCACAACTTCCCCCACGGTGGAAAGGCAGGATTTAGAGCACCCAGGTCACCTACAGCTAAGAAAAGCCCCCCAGTGGCTCCAAGGATGTAGTGGCCAGGACAGCAAAGGCCACAAATGTCAAGCCTGGGGTCAGACCACCAAGGTTCAAATCCCAGCGCTGCTGCTCCCCGGCCAGGGCCCTGGCAAGCCATCTAGGCTCTCCGGTCCCCGTCTCCAGCACCAGGAAATGGCACCTTTATAGGCCTGTTGAGGGGGACACACGACTGAACGTAAACACAGCCAGCCCGCAGCGACGGCGGCCCCTGGCCTCCCCTGGGGAGCCAGCCCTCACCTGCCCCGTTTGAGCCTTGTCTGCCTCCACCAGCTTCCACGCGGCCTCGTCCGTGGCTCCGGCTCTCTGCAGCTCGGCGGTGCTGGTGTGCTGGCGGCTCGCATCCCCGCTGTAGGAGGAAGAGTTGCTGAGCTGTCTGGGAAAGCAAGGCACATGAGTGTCAACCAAGCGGGGGCCTCGGGGACAGAGGCAACCCCGGGAGCACACCAAACTAGTCCAATCTTCCAGTTTTGCAGACGTGACCCAGGGAGGGGACCCGTGACCCAGGACCCCGCGGAGAAGCCGTTCCTTCACACGGGCGTTATTCAGGAAGTGCCTCTTGCCCACCTGGGGTGGACATCGGCTTTATACAGACCATGACACGCTGACACAGGTCGCATGGCCCAAAGTTGTTTTCAGAGACTTTGTTGAGGGAGTCCCTCCCCTGAGGACTTGTAACCCTGGAGAATGACGCGGCGTACCGTACGGGTGTGTGTGCGCGCATGTGTGGGCATAGGTACAAAGGGACGGGGTGTGACTTCCATCTGATGAAGCAGCCGCGAGGCTGGGACCGGAGGGCTCCAGGCAGAAACTGAGGACAGGGACCAGACCCTGGGGGCTGAATCCTGCCAGCAGCCATGGGAGCTTCCAGTGGGTCCTTCCCCTGCCGAGCCTTCAGAGGAGATCCCGGCCTGGCGGACACGTCAGACGCGGCCTGTGTGAGACCCTGAGCAGACAAGCCAGCTCAGCCGAGCCCAGGCTTTCCGAGGCCGCAGAAGCCACGAGATGACAAGCCATCAAGTTTGAGGTCACCGGTTACATAGCAACTGATATGCCCAGTGGCCCCTATGCTTCAGCTCATCCACTCACGGTTCTTCCCCGCAGGCCCCCACCGTCACCTGCCCCGAGGTCCCAGGACCCCTCCAGGTACTTTCTTTTCGTGGCTTCCTCAGCGAATTCTCAGGTCACAGCAGCCACGGCTGACTGCTCACCCGCCTGAATCCTGGCAGTGGCCCCAGGGGAGGCTCCGTTCTGCATGGCTTACGTACACAGAGCTAGCCCACCGCCTCCACGGAGCAGGAAGCACTTCCAGCTGGCCCGTACAACAAAAATCCGGCCCTGCGGGTCCTGAGGGGAAGAGCTGCTCATGCCCATTTCCTTCCCAGCCCCACGTCTGTGAAATGCCCCCACCTGAGTGAAGTAACTGCAGGCGGCCCCAGCTCACCCAGTTAGAAGTGAGTGCTGTTTACTGGGTGTCGATGGAGCAAGGTGCTGTGCTGAGTGCTTCTCATGCACTACCTGCGGTAGGTATAGCACAGACCCTATCTGACCGATAAGGAAACCGAGGCACCGAGAGGTTAAGCAACCAGGGTCACAGAACGCCGCTCCTCCAAATCCCAAACTGTCTAGCTGAAAGCAACCTCCTTTAAAGCAGCAAAGCCTAGCACTTTGGAGCATGGGCTCAGAGACCAGGATTGGGTTCAAATGCAAGTTCGGTTTCTCTGCGGCTGCATGACTTAGGGAGGGCGCTCAGTTTGCTCATCTAGAACATGAGAAGATGAGATTTCAACAGACCATACAGGGCTTGGCTCCTCACGGCGCATTAAACACAGTGGTCGCCGTCACCATGACTGTTGTGACTCAGATGCCGGCCCTGAAGGCCTGACCGGTGCAGGCGCCTCCGAAGGACCTGAGTAAAGAACCATACCACGCGGAGAACCTGAGTGTGCCACGCACAGGCAGACGGGTAAGTCTGGAGGCTTGTGTGAGACGTGTCACCGGCAGAACGGTGCCAGCTAAGGTCTCCCAGTGATCTGGGCAAGGGGGCAGACAGCCCACACCTTCCGTGACCCCAGAGAGCGGAAGGCCTGTCACGGTCGGTCACAGAGCCTGCTGGCACCCCGGTCCCCCTCCGCTCCCGACCCAGGCAGGGGGCAGAGACGTGGTGGCTGGAGGCTCCGGAGGAAGGGCCCGCCTGTACCTCTGCAGCTGCTGCTTCCCCGCGACATCCGTCACCAGCATGCCGTTCTCCATCTGCCTCACCTCCTTCCCTGGACTACTGGGGCCTGTGCACCCTGGCGGAGGACAGAGAAGGGAAATTGTGATTTTAGGAGCCGGACACCAAGACCCCAGACGCTCAGGAAACCCTGTCACTTCCACACAGATAACTGGCCCCAGGAAGCTCAGAAAGCAAGAGCTGCTTTGGTGGGGCGACAGACGGTCTCCCGGCGCAGGAGACACGTGCCACTGGCTCGCTCCCTCGGGGCACAGGTGGGGCCCTGAACCGTCCGGAGGGCCCGGCGTGGGGGGTGCCGGGCCCGAGCGAGCCCCGTGCCTGCAGCACAGCGGACAGCATCTCTGCCCCACGAAGCGGAGCCCAAGGGGCCAGGATGCAAGCAGCCTCGCGGGGAACAGGGCACAGCTCACTGGTCCCCAAGCAAGGCTGATACTCAAACCACAGCCAGTTCTTTCTTTCTTTTTTTTTTTAATGTTTTATTCATTTCTAGAGAGAGAGAGAGAGAGAGAGCGTGAGCAGGGGAGGGTCCGAGAGAGAAGGAATCACAGACTGAAACAGGCTCCAGGCTCTGAGCTGGCCGTCAGCACAGAGCCCGACGCTGGGCTCGAACCCACGAACCGCGAGATCATGACCTGAGCGAAAGTCGGACGCTTAATCGACTAAGCCACCCGGGTGCCCCACAGCCAGTTCTGACAAGAGCGTCAGCCAACAGGCGTCATCTGCCCCTGTCTCCCAGGGCCGATCGTCGTCCGCTAGCTCATGGGGAGGTCTACATGTCCAGGGTAAAGGGTGCCTGGAGCAGGGCCGGCTCCCCGGCGGTGCGGAACTTCCCGGACAATTGGCAGAGCCACCAGGGGACATTCCAGCCGGGCACGTGCCCCGTCCAGGAATCACACCCTCTATCAACACATCACCGGAACCCAACGTCATTTATTGAGTGAGCAGTGCCGCCGTGCCGGGCTGGCGCACGTTACCCACCGTCACTCTCCGCACTCCTCAGCTGTAGGCGATCGTTACCCCTGCTCTGCATTCCTCTCCTCACGCTGCTGCCAGGACAGAGGCACACCGTGCGGGGCTCCGAAGGGCTGGCCCGGAAGAGGAGGGAGGGGTTACAGGACGGGACAAACGTGCAGCCAGCAAGGACAGGGTGACCCTGGGAACAAGCCGAAGAACGGGAGCCGGCGCGCAACACAAAGAGGTAGACGCTGCAGAGCGGAGCAGGGACCCTTCCTGGGTTGGGGGCGGGGAGCTCTGAGCTGGTGGTTCTCCGTCCTGGCTGTGAAGGATGCATCCACGTGGGGACGCCCCCCGCCAGGACCTGTCCCCGCGATGACTGTGGGTGGGGGGCCGGGCACCCATCCTCAGTTAGAGCACAGTCAGGAATGTAGTGTTCCCTTACTTCCCAGCTGTGTGTGCCACAGAGGCAATAACCCTCTCTGAGCCTCAACTTTCACATCTGCAAAGTGGGAGTGATGGCGGCAGCTACCTTCTTAAGTGGGGGGACGTGGGAGGCCATGCACAGCATGCGGTGAGGGAAAGACACCACGGTGGTACTTAGTGTTACGCCTGAAAACAGGTTCTACAGATAATCTGGGGGCGCATCCAAGACTGGCAATCACTGCTTTATAGATCTCTTTTTAAAAACAAGCAGGATTTTCCATGCAGGCGCGGGCAGCCACATATGCACCCAGCACCGGAGACCCGGGCAAGGCCTTGACCGTCTCTCTGTGCAGGGACAGGGACACCTGAAAACACGCCCAGAGCCACATGTGCTGTGGCAGGGGCTTCAGAGAGCCCCCTCTCCCAGCTGGCCGCACACGCTGTCCTCTGCAACCCTCAGCCTCCCGCTCTGCTCCTCACTCACAGTGAGCCGCAAGGTCCCGATGGGAGACTGCACGGTGGCCTCCTGTGACCCCTTTCTCAACCCAATCAGCCCACCGGTTGACACAGTGGCCGGGGCAGCTGGAAAATTCTCCCCTGAAAGGGGACAGACTGAGAGTCCTGGGGCGCGATGTGAACACGGGTCGATCCACAGCTCCATGTGCCTTCTTTGCAAGGGCTCAGCCCTTCCGTCTTTCTACAGCCTCGGGGCCCTGCCCCAGGGCCACCCATCTGAACCCTTTCCCCGTGACTCTGAACCATCCGTGACCCCCTGAGGACTAAAGACAGCTCCGGGTGATCCGTCCTAAAGGAATGGGATTCCCGGGGTTCCTATTTCCTGAGTCTTGCTTGTTTGGTTTGGCCTTGGCTATCTGAGCTACCTGGCTCTCTTCCAGGAAGCACCCTTGCTCCAGGGGCTGGAGTCGGCTTCTGTGGCTCACGGAAGAGCCTGTCTCTGCACCCTAAGACATACCGCTGTTTAAGGAAGGTAGGAGCGACGGGCCCGCTCCAGCAGCTAGTTGATGCCCTCACCTCGCAGAGGGGGTCAGGGCAGCCGCCCCCGCTGCAACTCTGCAGACAGACATCTCTCCTCTGGGGACCCACAGACACCTGCAGTTACTCGGTCAGGCACGCATCACCGTGCCCCACCTTGGGCTGCCTAGGTCTTGACCATGCCCAGCAAGCAAGGGTGGGGTCGTAATAACCACACTGTTGCCATTCGCTGTCCATCCACTGCATGCCAAGCATTTTGTAGACAAGACCTCCTTCTGGACACATTCATATCATGGTCATCTGACCTACAGGACAGGTCACCGCGCTGATGAGCAGGAGACCTGGGCATTCAGACCACATGCCCAAGGGCCCACCAGAAAGCCTGGCACATAGTGGCAGCTCGAAAAATGTCTGCAGACAGTCAGAGGGCCTCTCTCCAAGCACGCAGCAAGAGGACCAGCCCATCTGCAGCCTCTTCACGTGAGCACGGCCACGTCAAACCCAGGTGCCACCGACCCTCCTCCTCCTCATCCACCACTCTGGCACCTGAGAATTCCCAAGATCCAGGAGGGTGTTAAGAACCAAAGCAAAACTCCCTCCCTAAACTACCCCATTTAAGTGCCCGAAGTGGGGGCGCCTAGGTGGCTGAAGTCAGTTCAAAGTCTGACTCCTGATTTCAGCTCAGATCATAATCCCTGGGTCATGGGATCGAGCCCCATACTGGGCTCTGCACTGAGCATGGAGCCTGCTTAAGATTCTCCCTATTTGCCCCTTGTGCTCTAAATAAAATAATCATAATAATCATAATAAAAGCCCAGAGGGGATCGCTGGATGCTTTCTCCTAAGGGTGAGGGCCACGATGTCCAAAGGACTGGCTGCATCTGTGCCTCAGTTTCCCCATCCCACGTGTCCTGGGTAGATCCCTGACAAGCACACTGCACGGAGCCAGGCCTTTCTCTGAAAGTTATAACCATGTCAAACATAAAAAGATCTAGAAAAATGCAAGCCAACCCTCTGTCCACGCTGGTCCCAGTATAACAGCGGGGGGGGCGGGGCAGGGCGGGTGGGGCAGCTGAGGATCGCACAGGCCTCAGCTCTAGCCCACAGCCCTCAGTTCCTCGAGGACGGATGCTGCTCACAACAGGTCTGGGCCACGAGGAACCTTACTCTGAGACAGCTGCTCATGGAGCCAAGAAAAGGGGAAGAGCAGGTGACTTGGCTCAGATCTTGGCCCCTCCCAGCATCCCCAGGCTCACCTCCATCACTGAGGTTAGCACCACCATGTGCTTGATTATTTGGTCTTTGTCTCCACCATCAGACTCTGTTTTTGCTCTTGAAAACACAGAGCAAGTCTCATCCACTGCTCTATTCCCATCACCTGGCACATCAGATGGCCACGCAGAGTTACACAGGATGTGCACTGCACAATCCAAGAGGCACCATTCCACACCGTGGTTCAAATACCAGGTGTCCCCATGTGCTCTGTCACCAGACATCGCAAGTGCTCTGTATACATCTGATATGCAGGTGGACAGATTAGTAAACCAATGGCCAAGTGAAGCAGAGCTGACCTTCCAGTGCCAGAATGGGCACCCCACTGGCTCCCATGGTGCCATCCCATATCCCACACCCACAAAGCTGGTTTCTATTTTTAAAAAATTTTTAATGTTTTTTTTATTTTTGAGAGACAGAGAGTCAGAGCATGAGTGGGGGAGGGGCAGAGAGAGAGTGAGACACAGATTCCGAAGCAGGCTCCAGACTCTGAGCTGTCAGTACAGAACCCGACATGGGGCTTGAACTAATGAACCGTGAGATCATGACCTGTGTGGAAGTCAAACACTCAACAGACTAAGCCACCCATGCCCCACAAAGCTGGTTTCCAAACCAACTCTAGATAAATGGGTAAAATCAGTGCATATTTTCATCTAATCTGGGATCTTTATACATCTGTGTTAATGTCCAAAGCTTACGTAGGATGTGACTTAAATAATCAAGGTACAATGCATCCATTTTGCTCACTTAACACGTTATACTGAGCATCTACTCTGTGCCATGCTCTGTTCCCAGTCCTGGGGACACAGAAGTGACCAGAAAGCCCTCATGGAGCTTAAATTCCAAGCGGGTGGGGGGAGAGAGAGAGAGAGAGAGAGAAAGAGAGAGAGAAAATACACAAAGTAATAGATGCAGATTTAGCTGTCAGGCAGTGGTTAGTGCTATGAAGAAAAATACAGCAGAGAAAGGGGAAAATGAAGGGGGGGGTGCTGTAAAATAATAAGGATTTTTTTTAAGAAAAGGCACCAAGCTTCTAGTCCAATAAATGTGTCTCCAGGGCCTCCAGATGCCTGGGAAAGGGCTGCTGTGCTGACAAGCCCGGCTTCGGCCCTGCCCCTGAACTCCTAAGTGCTGCTGCCTGGGCTCAGTGTCCAGCCAGCCACTGGCCCTCAAAACCAGCACCTCAGAGCTCCGTTGTTTATTCTGAAGAAAGTTCTGGAACTCTGCTTGGGCACTGGCCAGCAGGCAAACCTCCCTCAAGGGAAGAATCCAAGTCACTGCTTTATAGTCAACGCTTTGTTTTTGACCAAAAACGGAACTGACCAGCTGCATCGCCCAGCCGGATCCACCCTCCTGGGCCCAGAAAGTTCTTCGTACTCAGGACGAAGAAATACTGCTACTGAGGACAGCCTGAAGGAATGTGCCGTCTGGACGCCAGACTCTCCAGCAGCTGTTTGGTGTTTATGGGAGACTTTTGCAATATGGGGAGGTGCTCCTGACCCGCCATTAAGAAAAGAAAGAAAGAAAGGAGAGCTGATGGCCGAGCGCACAATAGGGCACAACTCGGCTCGGAAGAAGGGCCGGAGCAAGACACACACAGAAGACCCTCTGGCGGGTGGGTGAGGGGATGGGCATTCCTTTCCCTGGTTCTCCGTGTTTCTCTGCAGCTTCCAGCTCTCTAAAATGAGCACATATTGATTCTCTACAGTAAAACAAAAAACAAAACTGTCAGCAAAAATCTGACAAATGGAAAAAATCAGACATGGGGTTGTGAAGGAGGCATTCTGAAAAGTGGGCACATTGCTGGGATAAAGGTTTCTGCCAAGACGACAGGGAAGAAGGAGGCAGCATGGAGTCGGAGCACAGCAGGGTGCTCAGCCTCAGGACAGCTGGCAAACGATGCTCCATTTTCGGGAGGGGGGTGGGGGGTGCTGTGCATTGTAGGACGCTTAGCAGCGTCTCTGGTCTCTACCCTCTATGTTAGCACTGTCCTCCTCCGTCCCAGCTGTCACAACCAAAACTGTCTCCAGACATCGCCAAGTGTCCTGCGAGGCATAGATGCTCCTCCACTAAAAACCAACATTCTAGATTTTAGGTTCCTAATTAAGAAACCAGAGTGCATAGAAATGTTCTTCACCTTCCAGGTACAGAGGTTAATGAGTCAATTTGTAAGTCTCTTTGCCAAAGAAAGAAAAGGAAAGGAAAGAGGAGAGGAGAAGAAAAAGAAGGAAGAAAATTTGTAGGTTTCCTGCAAATCCGTGTGATAAACACAGCCCCCCACCCCCCAAGACTGGTCAGTATCCTCTCTTCCTAAGCCTAGTTCCTGTCACCTCTACTCTCCCCTACCCACCTCCCCGCCCCGGGAAAGAATCCCCCAAACCAACTACTCTCCCCCTTCAGCCTGGGTGTTCTAAAAAAGACCTGATTATCCAACAAGGAAAAAAAAAAGTTTCCCTTTAGGGGAAGCCAGAAATGTGGCTCAAACAAATCCAAGGTCGTGGGTTCCTGGAGGCTGGCTCCAGCTGCTCAAGACGGGACCCTGATGCCAAGCTGTGTCTCCGGGGGCCACTTCAAGAGAGATAGAAAGTGGAGACACTGCCCGGTCTGGGTTCAGACCCCCGGGGCTGAGGGCTTCTGCGGGGAGGCTGCTCGGCTGAATTAGGAAAATGACCCCCACAGCTGTGAAGGGCGGCAGGTGGCATTTTCACTGCCAAATGACGTGCTGATGTGGCCAAAGGAGAAAAGAAAAAAAAAAAAATTAAGCTAGCAGTATTCTGTGTTTTGCATCAAATGCTCTGAATCCATTGGCAGTGGTGGAGGAAGGGAAGTGAAAACCCATCTGCGGTCGGCGGCGTTTAAGGACGCTCCTTGTGCACCTGGACAGAAAGGAGGGAGACCTCGTTCTGGGGAATCGATTCAGTTAAAGGCATACGTGTCACCTGAGAAAGCATCCAGGGTTATGTTCACCTAAAGCGAGAGGGGCTTGAGACACACGGGGGTCGAGAGGTTGCCTCACCCAGCACGTGCAACCCTGCAGCAGGAGGGAAGCAGGCTAGACTTACGGCAGAACTTTCTGACCACAAGAGCACAGACATGTAGAAACTCGTGCCCAGCAGGAACGACGAGCTGCGGGAATTTCTTGCCTCACACTGGCAAAAGGAAATACTTTTAACGCCAAGAGGGTTCATAGCAGCACAATTCTAACAGCTGAAACATGGAAACAACTTGAACCGTCATGGACGGATGAGCGAATAAACACAATGGGGTGTGTCTTACCCAGCCATGGAAAGACATGAAGCAGACGTGGGCTGCCACACGGGTGAGCCACGGAAACGTCACACGAGGTGACACAAGCCAACTCACAAAGCACCCCAGCCTAGAATTCCATTTACACGAAATGGCCAGAACGGTGACTGCTAACAGCGACAAGGTCTTCTGGACGGGTGGCCGGAACGTTCTCAAGTTGGTTTTGGCGATGGCTGCCCCGCTCTGAGCACTGTGAAATCACTAGACGGTACGCTTTAAATGGATCATACGTTGTGCGACTTGCATCTCATGAAACCGCGGCAAACCCCTGGGCCCCCGCGGCACCCTCTGAATGCAGAGGCCCGGGTGAGCCCCGCCCCCTGGCAGACACAGAGCACTGGCGCCAGGAGAGGCTGGACGCGAGGTCCCACGCCGCCAGCCGACGCTGTGCGTCCTTGGGCAGGCTGCCACCCCTCTCCGACATGCACTGGACTCGCGCTGCATCGAGACCAAAGCCCGAGCTCCTCACCCTGGAGGCGCATCTCCCACCACCACCCCCTCGCCCACCCTGGTCTGGCCACACCGGCCTCCTTTCTGTTCCCTCAACAACTGACCTCGCGCCAGGCCCGAGGCCTGTGCACTTGCTGTTCCCTGCGTCACAACGCTGTTGCCCATGTTTTCTCCTTGCTGGCAACTTTCCTGGCCACCGTCCCCTCCTCAGAAAGGGCGTCTCTGGCCACCCTGCTCATCACTCCCCAGCTCATCGTCCTGTGTGTGAGTTTCTTCGTCACAGCACTTACCGCTCTGTGTGACCTTTGCTTCTTGATCTGTGCTTTGCCCTTTCCTCCCAACAGACCCTGAGCTCCACGGGGGTGGGGGTCTGTCCAGACGGCATTCACTTCTGCCCCTCCAGAACCTGGAGTGGAACTGTTCCAGGAATTCATGTACTGAACTTCCAGCCCCAGGACCCCTGACTGTGACTGTATTTGGAGACAGGTTAGTGCAAGTGTAAGGAGTTTCGATGAGGTCATTAGGGCAGACCCTGAGCCCATATAACTGGGGTCATTATAAAAGGGGAAACTAGACAGAAACACGCAAGGGACGCTGTGTGAAGACGGAGGCAGATATTGGGGTGATGCATCTACAGACCCACGGGTGGGCGTGGAACAGCCTCTCCCTCGGAGCCTCAGAAAGTCAGTCCTGCTAACACTTCGGTCTCTGGCTTCCCGTCTCCCAAACTGTGAGACATTCCATTTCTGCTGCTTAAGCCACTCAGCCTGTGGCGCTTTGTCAAGGCAGCCCTAGGGACTTAATACAAGCACTCAACACGTAGTAGATGCTTAATAAAAGTCTGAATGACTACATCGATGAAGAGTAAACAGCTCTTTCCTAGGGACCAGCCCCATTCACAGCTACAGAAACCCGGCTGTCCCTGACAGAGAAGGGACAGGTTTCCTCAGACCTCAGTTTCCCCACCAGTGAACTGGGAATAACAATTCTGCTCCCTCGTGAGTCATCGGAAGGGGTCAGTGAGGGGCTCCGGCACAGAACAGGGGTCCCAGGAAACACTCAGCAAGCCGGGCGTCCCAGCTCCTAGAATAAAAGCGCCCGTGCAAATGCCCAACGAGGCAGTCCTGCAGCCCTGCCCCGGTGGACAGTCCGTCCGAGGCCTCCCTGGGGGAGAAGGTACATAAGGAGCGTGCCCCGGAGGCTCGGGGAGCCTGTAATTAGCTCCTGGAGATAGGAGACCGGGGCCAGAAGAGCGATCTCTCTTTTCTTCATTCTTCTTAGCGATAGCTGAAAGCCAAGTAGCAAAGGTGTCAGATGACCTCTCCCCTCTCTGTCGAGTCAGAACTCCAAGGAGAGGGGAAGCGAGGGGCCTGAGATGCCAGTCCGACGGATGAGACACAGGGTGGCCCAAAGGTTGCAAACCCATCCCCTGAATTTGAAGCCGACTGAGAGGAGAGAACAGATTCTTAGAAGTCTCCCCACAGAAGCCTTCAAGTAAGGACACGGTGAGGTTCCAGCTTTCGGAACCCAGGCCTGAGAGGGCACACCGGTGCGGCAGCTGAGAAGGGCAGCGCCGCATGACCTGGCAGGTGCCAAAGGCATGGGGTTAAACGACGGGCACTCTTCCCAGCGCGGGTAATGACGGTGGCTGTCATGGGCCAAATGCCCTGTGCCAGGCACCCCGCCCCGGGCTCCCTGGAATTCAGCTGTGAAGTCTCCACCAAGTGCCAGAAGCTTGTTCTGTTATTAGCGGGGAAACTGAGGCTCAGACGGGCTTGGGGGACCCCAGTAAGAGGAGCAGCGGGATGCAAACCCAGGTCTTGCCGACTGCCACGACCTGCATCTATTCCGGATTATGCGTCACCGCTTCCCACAGCCTCTTGAGGGCCCTGTCACATGCCCACGAGAACACTGAAGGTCGGCCCAAAGCCACGTCGCAGCAGAGAATCAGGACTTGGGCTGGAACTCCCTCTCAGCTCAGCCCGGAAACGGGGGGGCTCCTGAAGGGGCTGGCCCAGGGCCGACTGGCCGCACGGAGGGGCGCAGGGCAGCCTGCGGGAGGCAGCGGGGGCCCTACCGTCATCCGGCTCCTGCTCCGCGCTGGCGTACGTGCGCAGGAACTCGGCGAAAGCCCCGTCCCGGGCCAGCAGCTCCTGGTAGGAGCCCATCTCCGAGATCTTGCCTCCGGTCATGACGATGATGACATCCACCTGCGGCAGGTAGCTGATGCCGTGCGTGACCAGGAGCCGCGTCTGCGGGCAGAGCGGGGACGGCGAGTCAGTGCCCCGGGCACGGGCACAATTCCCTACGCCTCACTGGCCAAGCGCACATCTGAGTGCCGGGGATGCCCCAGTCTGTGGGTGCCTCCCCCCAACACGCACCTGCCAGGAGCTGGGGGCCCGCAGGGAGGGACGCAGACCCCAGCCCCACTTCTGGGTGGGGGAGAAAGGACCAGTATAAGTACAACACGGCGCGTGCTGGCGGGGACAAGGGCGAGGGTGGGAAGCTGCCGCTTTAACAAGGGTGACGGACGGGGAAGCCTATTTGTGAAGAGAAATCTCAAGGATGAGCGGGAGGCAGGACAGGGCAGCGCGGCACCACACATGTGTGCATGAATAAAAAAGTGACACAGATACAAAACAATCTGTGTGCAAGGGCTTTGTCTTTTTTTTTTAAGTAATCCGCCATCTCCAAAAAAACACTGCAAAATTTGTACGTCTGTCTATACTTTATCCAGTTGAGTCCAAGTTTGGAAGCACGTTCATCAAATGACACGAGTTGGCAAACTTTTTCTTAAAGGGCCAAATGGTAAGTACTTTAGGCTTTATGCCTCCCTCGGTTACTATAGCAACCAGCGGTTGCGTTGCCGCAGCGTCACGGAGATCGTACATAAGATGGAAAAAGATAGTCTGTGTCCCAATAAATGTATGTCTATATGATATGCGTATATAAATACACAGATGCTAATATTTAAACTCAATGCAATTTACATGTTACAAAATACTTTTTTCTCCAGATTTTTCCAACCACTTAAGTATGTAAAGACCATTCTAGGCTCCAGGGTGGTGCAGAGCCAGGCAGCAAGCAGCCTGCTGGCCCCTGCTCTCAAGATAGGCCCTCAAGTGCAGGAGGAGGGATGGCTTGCTTTTTTTTTTTTTTTTTGCTTTACGTACACACTCTTACACTGAGTTTTAGATTTTTGATAACAAAACTTTTCAGCCAAGAATCACGCTGATCCAGAATTTGTGTGGTGCGCACGGATGCTCACCACAGCTTAAGTGGCACGGATGCCCACCATGTATACGCATGATATAACGTAGTAAAAAACTTTTGAAGACTTGAAATAAAAAATCTGCCTGAGGTGGGGTTGTGGAAAATTGCTTTTTTTTTCTTTCTTTGTTGTATTTTTCTGAATCTCCTCTATTTTCCCCCTGGACATGTGTTACTTCTTCAGAAGAAAAAAAACACAGAAAAGCAGTACTTCCTCCCAAAAATCCTATAATTCCCCTAAAAACGATGACGACGATGATGATGACACTACTACTAAAGGGAAGACGCTGCATTTCCTGCCATGTTCAGATGCTAAAGGCACTTTTCCTGCTCCAAACCTCTGTCCCTCAGCCTGCAGCCACCTGAGCAGGGAAGGGAGAGTTGTCTCATCAGTCAGAGGGGGCAGGATTTCCCTCTGCGAAGCCACGCGTTATTAAACCGGGAAGAGTAGCCTCCTTTGGCCACGTGGAGGCACGGACTTCAAGTCAGTGACAAGGACGTCTCCCTAGAAGGACGAGAGCAAGAAAGCTGTCCCAGGAAGTCATCCAAGGGAAGCACTAGAAATGTGTTCTCAAGTCCAACTAAAAAGGCGGGGAGGGGACGCCTGGGTGGCTCAGTTGGTTGAGCATCCGACTTTGGCTCAGGTCATGATCTCACAGTTTCTGAGTTTGGGCCCCGCATCAGACGCCGTGCTGATGGCTGGGAGCCTGGATCCTGCTTCCGATTCTGTGTCTCCCTCTCCCTCTGCCACTCCCCGACTCATCTTCTGTCTCTCTCTCAAAAATAAACATTAAAATAATAATAATAATAATAAAATAATCCTGGAGAGTGGGACGTGATGAATTCCCAGAGGGGGCACATTCTGACTGAGTCGACGCACGAGGAGGCCAGACAGCCCTGCCCCTTCGGCAGCTACCTTGTTCTTCAGCATCCCCTTGGGGCCGATCACATTTTCAAATATGTGTTTTCCCACGTGGGCGTCCACAGCTGACAGGGGATCGTCGAAGAGGTAGATGTCAGAGTCACAGTATACGGCCCGGGCCAGGCTCACACGCTGCTTCTGGCCCCCGGACAGGTTGACGCCCTGGGGAGAGACAGAGCACAAGGGCACGTTTCCTAGGGAGCCGTGCAACCTGCAGGGGCAGGGGGGAGCCTGCTCAGGAGGCAGCAGGTCCGGCTGGCGGCCCCGGAGCAGCACTGCCTCCTACCGTCTGGGCAGGAAGCAGAGGCAGGACACTGCATCTGCATGGACGGGGCTCAAGGCCGACCGTGGAGTTCAGCCTCAACCCTAAAATAGGCATAAGGGAAACCGGAGCTGCTGTGAGCCCGAGCGGACACCTGGCACAGAGCGGGCATTCAGCAAGGGGTGGCTCGCAGCCCCAAACCACAGGGGCGACTACGAAGGCTCCTGACCTTGGAGTCTAACAAGGCTCCAGCTGACGCAGCAATGATCTTACCGCTACCGCCGCGGCTGCTTTAGTTAACAGCTGACACTTTGGCGAGCTGGCTGTGGCCTCTCGCTCACTGTGAAACCACAGAGGGCCAAGGTGGGCTGGACTCTGGGGGTGCTGCCATCCACCCCCATTCACCAGCAGGAAGGGCACCGATTCCTCATTCGCATCAGGGCACAACGCGGAGCGCACAGCAGCAGTCACAGCTGTCCCTCGGCCTGCAGACCACCGTCACTTCCACACGTGGCTGGGGAGCCCGAGGGGACGCCCGCCGGGTTAATGGGGCCCAGTCTCTCGTGAGAGGTACCCGCCCTCCCTAGGCACCCAGCTGGGGTCCTGGCAGCCAGGGTTTTTCAGACGGCCGCTCTGGCCACACTCTTCGGCCCGGGGCAGACGCCAGACGCAGCCA
The DNA here is from genome assembly GCA_017311185.1 of Proteles cristata cristata. Lineage (NCBI taxonomy): Eukaryota > Metazoa > Chordata > Mammalia > Carnivora > Hyaenidae > Proteles > Proteles cristata. The sequence continues at coordinate 3,807 of JAESUZ010002739.1, read as the reverse complement.
TATACTCTCACTCTAGACTTGGGTGCCGGCAGCCAGACAGGGAGAATGAGGAGTCTCCACATGGCAGGAACAGAGACGTGCGTTAAAACAACTAACTCAGGGCCACCTGGGTGGCTCAGGTCGGTTGAGCGTCCAACTTTGGCTCAGGTGGTTTGTGAGTTCGAGCCCCACGTCGGGCCCTGTGCTGACAGCTCAGAGCCTGGAGTCTGCTTCAGGTTCTGTGTCTCTCTCTGTCCTTCCCACATTCGCAATCTCTCTCAAAAAATAAACATCAGTGGGAAGGCCCTTGGGCAAGTCACTTAGCCCCCCATGCCTCCCCTTCCTCAACCACAAAGCAAATGACAGTCAATCCCACTGCCTGGGCTTGCTGTGAGGACAAAATACAAGTAAAATGTCTATCACGTAGCTGGTGCACAGTAAATGCCTAACAACATTGGCTACCATATTATTTTTATGATTATCGTTGCTCTGGAAGGGATTGTGGACATTTGAATCACTGGCACCTCTCTTCCCTGTAGAGCACTGTCACGTGACTCTGCAGTCACATGACTGCAAAGGTCAAGGGCACTTCCTGCTCTCTTATGTTTCAGTTCAACCAAGTGAAAAGGACAATATGCGTTAAGGGACACCTTGGGTTTTAGTTGGTCTCTTGGGCAGTCTGCTGTCACCATGAAAAGGGCGCCCCCGGTAGAGCTACCACCCCTGAGCTGCCCGGCTGAGCCCAGCGTGGGCCCGCCAACCGCGGTCAGATGGGAGAGTAAGCGTTCAGCCCCAGCCCCTATGACTTAGCGGCTGACCCCCCCGGGGCCGCGCCGACTGACCTTCTCTCCAATCTCCGTCCGGTCCCCACTGGGCAGGATCGCGAGGTCTGGGAGAAGGGCACAGGCTTCGATCACAGCCTTATAATACCGCTCCTGCAGCGGGCGTCCAAAAAGAATGTTTTCTTGGAGAGAATCATTCTGAATCCAGGCCTGCTGGGGGACGTAGGCCACTGAGCCCTAGGCGGCAAAAACAGAGGGCAGAGAGACAGACAGACTTGGTTAACGAGGTGGAGCGGGCCCTCTACTCCCCGGGGGGACTCTACTTCCCGAGATGCTTTTATCACACCCGTTGTTTTGGCAAGGGGGAAACTGAGTCACACGACAGACTCAGAGGCCAGACGTGCGGTCAGACCCCACACTAGACAGACTCTAACAGCAGGAATCCAGGGCGGAAACCTGCCTTGTCGCAACTACAGCCCTGTACTTCGTAAGCATTCATGGAAAGCCTCCAGCAGTGAATAACTCCTGCCCCTCGAGAGGGGCGAGAGTCGTGGGGCGTGCCTCTGACGTGGGGGGGATGCCTCTGACGTGTGGCATGCCTATGAAGGGGAGGGGTGAGCCACTGACATGAGGGGGTGCCTCTAATGTGGGGCATGCCTTTGACGTGCAGGGGGCAAGCCACTGACGTGCGGGGGCTATGCCTCGGACGTGGGAGGGAGCGAGCCACTGGACGTGGAGGGGTGCCTCTGATGGGGGCGAGCATTAATATGGAAGTGCTCTGGACGGGGGCGAGCCACTAATATGTGGGGGGTGTCTCTGACGGGGGTGGTGAGCCGCTGATGTGCAGGGAGTGCCCCTGACAGGGGGGATGAGCCGCTGACATGGGGGGGGTGCCTATGAGCCACTGACAGGGGCTGCCTCTAACGGTGGGCACCTGGGGACTCAGTAGGTGAAGCATCCAACTTTGGCTTGGGTCATGGTCTCACAGTTCATGAGTTCAAGCCCTGACTGGGTGAGCTCTATCCCCAATTCAGGCTCCACAGGGACAGTGCTGAGACTGCGTGGGATTCTCTCTCTCTCTCTCTCTCTCTCGCTCACTTGCTCTCTCTCTCACAGAAATAAACTTTAAAAAAAAAAAAAAAAGAAGTCCCTGACCTGATTAAAAAAAAAATTATTTGATCACAGTCAGGTAAATGTTGAGAGAGAGAGAAAAAAAAAAGAGTCCTTTAAAAAGTTAAGGGGCCCTGGGTGGCTTAGTCGGTTAAGCCTCCGACTTTCGCTTAGGTCATGATCTCGCGGTTCGTGGGTTCCGGCCCCGCGTCGGGCTCTGTGCTGACTGCCAGCTCAGAGTCTGGATCCTGTTTCAGTCTGTGACTCCCTCTCTCTCTGACCCTCCCCTGCTCACGCTGTCTCTCTCTCTCCTAGAAATAAAAAAAAAAAAAAAAAAAAAAAGTTAAGGGGCGCCTGGGTGGCTGAGTTGGTTAAGTGACTGACTCCTGGTTTCAGCTCAGGTCACGATCTCAGTTTCACTGGTTCAAGCCCTGCACTGGGCTCTGCGCTGGCAGCATGGAGCCTGCTTGGGATTCTCTCTTTCTCTCCTCTCCCTGCCCCTCCTCCACTCATGCTGTCTTCCCTCTCAAAATAAGGAAATTTAAAGTAAATAAACAAAAATAAATACATAAATAAAAAGTCTTTAAAAAGAAGCCTGGGTGGCTCCATCGGTTAAGCATCTGACTCTTGATTTCAGCTCAGGTCGTGATCTCACAATTGTGACACTGAACTCTGCATTGGGCTCTGTGCTGAGCGTGAAGCCTTCCTGGGATTCATTCTCTCTCTCTCTCTCAAAATAAAGTTTTTAAAAAAGTCCTTTAAGAAGGGAGACCTAGCTTGGGTCGTCAGGGAAGGATTCCTTGGGGAAATATCCTTGATGAAATGTAAGCAAGGACTTCTATGTCAACTCATGTTTCAAAAGTTCGGTGTTCACTTCCATGTGATAGAGCGCCAAGAATGTCATGAGCATAAGGGCTGGGGTGAGGGTACTTGTGTCATGTATTTTAGTAATTTTAAAAAGTCCTAAAAAAGGACCAACAGGTGACGGTAAGTTGCTGTGACAAAGAGGAGATGGAAGAGCATGCCAGTCAGAGGGAACAGCATGTGCAAAGGCCCCGAGATGAGAAGAACCCGACACATCCAAGGAACAGGAAGGCCAGCACGACTGGAACATGGTGTGAAGGGGAAGACAGGCAGGAATGAGCTGGAGCGCAGAAGGGACCTGCTCACACCAGGCCAGGGGTTCTGGGGACGAGTGTGCGCTTCACAGGAAGGGCAAGGAGAGCAACGATTCTTTTGTTTTTATTAAATGTTTGTTTTTGAGAGAGAGAGAGAGAGTAAGTGTACGTGCATGCGAGCAGCAGACAGAGAGGGAGAGAGAATCCCAAGCAGGCTCTGTGCTGTCAGTGCAAACCCCCAATGAGGGGCCTGAACTCATGAACCATGAGATCATGACGGGAGCCCAAGCCAAGGGTTGGACACTTAACCGACTGAGCCTCCCAGGCGCCCCTACGAGCGAAGATTCTCACATAAGGGAATTCTAGAGGGACAAGGCTGGGAGAGAGACCCAGGTATTTCAAATCCCAATCTTCATTCTCAGATAAATAACTAAACTTAACTATTATTCTAACTTACAAGAGACCAAAATGTCACAAAGCCTCACCAGAGAACTGCAGAGAATTCAGACACGGTATATGCACAAATAAAAATACCTGGAGGAAATTAATACTTTCAGCACATTTCTAGCATGCTCCTTTGCAGGGCAAAATAACCAGTCAGAGAAGTCTATCAACTCATCAAACTAAATACTCAGTGCATCCTCAACTTCTAGATCCATCATTTCTGTATTTAAAGCTTTTTTTTTTTAAACTTTATTTATTTATTTATTTTTAAATTTATTATTTTTATTTTTATTTATTTTTTTACATATAGTTTATTGTCAAATTAGTTTCCACATAACACCCAGTGCTCAACCCCACAAGTGCCCTCCTCCATG
>JAESUZ010002737.1:1062500-1256476 GCA_017311185.1 Proteles cristata cristata | reverse complement strand
ACACTGGATATATTCTTTAGACATAAGACATTATGATTCAGGGGCGCCTGGGTGGCTTAGTTGGTTGAGCCTCTGATACTTACTTGATTTCAGCTCAAGTCATGATCTCACAGTTTGTGAGTTCGAGACCCACATCCACATGAAGCCTGATTGGAATTCATTCTCTGTTTTTTTCTTCCTCTCTGTCTTGCATGCATGTATGCTCTCTCTCAAAATAAATCAACTTAAAAGAGGACATGATTCAGACCCTGACTCTTCTCTTCAGGATACTTCAGCCCCAGGATTCCTGAAGACCACTAATAGACTTGCATTGTAGCAGGGCTCTCCTTTGTCACTTTCCCCAAAATTGTATAATAGAAGAGTATTTGAGCCTTGGCACATGCTTATGTCATTGTAAAGGGGTGGCTCTTGAAAGAAAAAAATGGCCTTGGGTCTTCTGCAAGATATATAGGTTTGACATCATGAACTGGGAGTAGAGGTTCAAGGGAAGTATCCTTTTACTTATCATCCTTGAAGCCCCTTCCTTACACATATGGTGAAAGCAAGCTTAGCTAGTAGACTAAACCAGTGGCCCTAACTTCCCCAACATCTCTTCGAGTCAGGGAGAGAAGAGAAGAGGTGAGGTGGTGAAGGAGAAAAAAGGTGGAAAGGGGGCAACAAAAGTTGAAATACAAAGTTTGAAAACCTCACTATTTTGGACTAACATCCTGCTTAGGTTAAACTTTTCATGGATTAGTAAAACTTCCTGATTCCTACCTCGTGACTGCCTACAGAGTAACTTTGCAGAGGATGGGGTAACATCCATATCCCATTCTGTATGTGACTTAACCATTTTCTCCCTTGTTTCAATCTGTATGCAGTGGGATGTCAGTGTGAGGGGCCCAGGTACTATGTCAGGCCTTCACTTAGTGATGGCCACGAGAGGAGCCCCTAAACATGAAGAGGTGAGCAAGGTGTAGAGATAAGGGACTAGGAGGAGGGTGCACACTCTGCTGGCGTGACTGGGATGCTAGGAAGTCTCTAATGCCCAGGGGGCCTCCCCTCGTCATCTTTGTATGGTCCTGAGTTGTAAAATCTTAGGAGCTGGAGTCTCTATAGCTCAGTTTAACGTCTTAGAACTGTCTAGATCTCATAGCATATATTTTTCATAGCATTCTCTCGGAGCCATAGTCTCAGATTCAAATGAAAAAGTCCAAATTTAGCATGAACTGCAGAACAGAGGCTTCTCTGGCCTCATTTGTGAAGAACCTAAACCAGGGCCTTGGTTGAATAATTTGAACAATATCTCATCCAAGGACCACACATTCCGACCTCAAAAGGGCAGAGTAGGAATACTTAAAATTTTTTTTTAATGTTTGTTTTTGAGAGACAGAGCATGAAATGGGGAGGGGCAGAGAGAAAGAGAGAAGGAGATACAGACTCCAAAGCAAGCTCCAGCACAGAGCCTGACACGGGGCTTGAACTTGAACTGCGAGATCATGACCTGAGCCGCAGTTGGACGCTCAACCGACTGAGCCACTCAGGCGACCACCCCCCCCCCCTTTTTTTTAAAATATTTTTTAAATGTTTATTTTTGAGAGAGAGAGTACTTTTAATATTGACAGAGTCGAGATAAGGGCTAAAATCAGAGACACCTAAGGAGTTTCCTGAAAGCTGGCCAGTTGCTCAACAGTGGTTCTGTAGGAACTAGCTTATAGACAGTCTAGTAGAAATCATCATCCTTCTCCTGAGGCAGCATCCACCCTTCCTGGAGGAGAAATCAATAAATGGTGATTTGCTGATTCTTACACATACCTTTGTAATGGGAGAAATTACATCTATGTTCTAGACTGTGACTCACAGGTCAAATATAGCCTGCTGCTGCCTTTTGTACTGTCCACAGCTAAGAGTGGGTTTTTTTTTTTTTTTTTTTTTTTACATTTTTAAATGATTGAATAAAATTTAAAAGGTGAATATTTTATGGCACATAGGAATAAAAGAATACAGTATGCATCAGCATTATATCACAGTATCTCCAATTCACAGAAAAGCAACAAATTAGAAAAAAATGTAATAATCACAACAGAATTTCTTCTCGAAAATGAAAATGAAGCCAAAGCCATGGAGTTTTGAGTGGCTTGTTAGCCAAGTAAGGCAAACTGTTTGTTGATAGGGGGTTAGTTAAATTGTGACTGATTACAGTGTGTTCAGAGAAAACAAACTTGTTTAAGACTGTTAGCTTTTGGGGGAAGAATAGCTGATCAAAGAGTTGGGTGACATTGGGAACAATAGCAATAGTCAATAAAAAATCAGGGTAAATAATTTCAATGTTTTTTCTTCATTCTTGATGAGTCTAAAAGATGTTACTAAGTTGCTTTCTATTCCAGAAGTCAATGCTGACTTTGAAGTGACAAAGGAATTAGCCTCAATGAATAGTCTGTTTCTAGTTGTTTTTAATGTTTTATTATTTATTTTTGAGAGAGAGAGAGACACAGAGCATGAGCAGTGGAGGGGCAGAGAGAGGGAAACGCAGAATGTGAAGCAGGCTCCAGGCTCTGAGCTGTCAGCATGGAGCCCGACGCGGCGCTCAAACCCATGAACCGCAAGATCATGACCTGAGCTGAAGTCAGACGCTCAACTGACTGGGCCACTCAGGCGCCCCATAGCCTCTATGACTAGTCTGCATGTGTTACAACTAACAGGAATATTTCAAAGAAACTGAGAAAAATTAATCATGAAAATTAAATTTAAACATGAAGTAGAATCTGCTAAGATGTATTACAACTTACCATAAATAAAATGATGTGTGAGTCGGGAAAAAATAAAAGCGTAAAAGTACAAACCTTTCAGATCTATGAAAATGTAAGTTGTCTAAAGCTTATTTTTAGTGACTGTTCATCAGCAGGTGCTTTGCAGAAAGTATCTGAGTCTACCATGTATTTCTGAACCAGTAATGTCAGTGATGCACTTCCTTTGCTCTTGTGGACTTAACCGTCATCAGTTCTGTGAATTTTTGTCAGATATTGAAGCCGAGTCTTCTCTCTTGCTCCACCACATATCAGTGTGACGGCTCAGCAGCAGTAAAGCTTTCCCGTGATTTTTTAAAATGTTTTATTTATTTCTAGGGGAGAGAGAGAGAGAGACAGAGAGAGAGAGAGAGAGAGAGAGAGACAGACAGAGAGACAGACAGCGTGAGCAGGGGAGGGTCAGAGAGAGAGGGAGTCACAGACTCTGAAACAGGCTCCAGGCTCTGAGCTGGCAGTCAGCACAGAGCCCGACGCGGGGCTTGAACCCACGAACTGCGAGATCATGACCTAAGCAAAAGTCGGACGCTTAACTGACTAAGCCACCCAGGTGCCCCTTTCCTGTGATATTTTTAACCTTAGGGCCAAAATTGAAACTTAAAAAAAATGTTTATTTCTGAGAGAGTGCAAATGGTGGAGAGGCAGAGAGAACCCCAAACAGGCTCCTGTCAGCCCTAAGCAGGATGTGGGCTCCAACTCAGGAACTGTAATAATGACCTGAGATAAAATCAAGAGTCAGACACTGAACCAACTGAGTAACCCAGGTGCCCCTGAAATTTTTCTTTTTCTCTTTTTTAATGCTTATTTATTTTTGAGAGAGAGATACTAGCATGTGTAGTTGTTTCTGCTAGTGTATCTGCTAGAGAAACAGACAGACAGAAAATCCAAAGCAGTCTCCAGGCTTTGAGCTGTCAGTGTGGAGCCCCACACGGGGCTTGAATTCACGAACCATGAGATCATGATCTGAGCCAAAGTTGGATGCTTAACCGACTGAGCCACTCAGACACCCCTGATTTTCTTAATAAGAACCAGCCTCAAACATAATGGAACACTGAGTGTCTTTGGAAGTTAGGTTTTGAGGCAGACCTCATAATGTTTTTTAGTAAATTCAGCCTAAAATTGCAAGGTAAAACATCAGTTATATGCCAATCTTATTCCTTGGTAAAGTTGTTTCCATGACAATGTTTGGATCTTAAGTCATGTCAAACACTTCCCATGCTTTCAAATGTTAAAACAGGAAGATCTCCACCCCTACACACATTTGCAGGGGATGTATTTTTGAAGCTCAAGCTAGTTTCAGCAACATTTCTGGACCCCCCTGTGACTACAAAGGGGATTTCCATATTTTAAAAAATCCATTCAGTTGTACAATTAAAGAGCTTTCACCTTACTTTCAGTTGGAAGTAATGTAATGACATCCTAAAAAGTCAAATGTCAAGTGCAGAAACTAATAAATTCTGTAAATGCTTCCCAAATGATACATATGCTCAACTAAAATAATTTGCTCCTTAATCAGTGTCAGTGTTTGTCAGTAACTATCTGTGAAAAGGTGTTTTCAGAAATAAAATATGTAAAATTCTATATGGGTCAGCATTAATAGATGAATATTTGTAATTGGTTTGGATGATAAGGAGCATTACTTCTGAATTCCAGTCAAGCAAACTGTTATCTTCCTCCAAAGAATTCAGTTTTTTTATTAATAGACTTGATTATTAAAAAAAATTATACACATTATTATATTTTAATTTTATCAAGACATTGTTTGAAATTTATTTTCTTTCTTGATATGAAAGTACTTGTATAATATCTTTGATTTGCTTCTGCTTCTTGGACCATGAAGAGTAAAATATTTACTATCTGCCCCATTACAGGAATGTTTTGTTGACCCCTGGCACTAGAGGAATGCTTCTGGAATATTGGATTGAGGAGTAACTCTCTAAGTATATATTGAATATAGAGCCTGGGGACTCTACAGCCTGCAATGCCTGAGCCACTGTCCTGTTATTATGTTTTACTGCCGTGGTGTATTGGCATTTTAAAAATTGTATGCATTCCTTAAAGAATTTTGTTATAGTTGGTAGGACCATCTAGAAGTTTGTTTCTCCTGGGAGATGAAGATTGGCTCTATAATTATACCTTCTCTTTGGAAATTTATCTAATTTATCCTTTCAGAATGCACAGGTGAACCCTAGTTTTACTTGGTAATTGTGTGTAAGCACATGTACTGAGTAACTGGTGAGCCCCTCTTCCTTCTAATTTTATATGTGACCATTGATGCTCTCAGTCCTTCTTGGTTTGAGTATAGTATCTCCTGTCTCTAGGATTACTCAGTTCACTCACTGTTCCCTTCCCTGTGTTTACTGTGGTGTCTATTAGAGAAGTAAGTATATGTCTCTAATTAATTAATTAAAAAGTTTATTTACTTTGAGAGAGAGGGGCAGGGAGAGAGGGAAAGAGAGAATCCCAAGCAGTGTGCACTGACAGTGTGGATCCCGATTTGAGGCTTGATCTCATGAACTGGTGACATCACAAACTGAACTGAAACAAGTGGATACTTAACACACTGAGCCGCCCATCCTTTATTTTACTTTTTATCCTTTGAGTATCATTATAAACGTAGAGTATCATTGAACATTTCACAGGTTCCATATATTTCAATTAACCATAGTAGGACTTACTTGAAGCTGAAATTATCACAATCTGGCTTGTGAAGGCCCTGGGAAGCCTTTGTGTTGACATTCTTGAAAACATGATTGCTTTCTGGAAACAAAGGGATGTTCCAAACCCTTCTTAATTTTTTCTGCCATAAGATACAGTCATAACCTCCTTTTAAGGAATCAGGAGTTCTTGGTCCTCATGGTGGATAAATGTATTAGAGACCAAGATCTGGACACTAGGGAAGAACACGAGAGTAGATGGAGGGCAAAAGTGCAGATAATATGGATGTGGTTGAACTGTTATTACTAACGACAGAGCTGGAAATGGGTACACAAATTCACGCTCGTGTTTCTTACTTAGCTCATCGTATTGGTATACCATACCTGTTTTGTTATGTTTTGTTTTTTAAATACTATTCTGTAATATGATTTCCTTGACCACTTAGAATCCCCCCTATTTAACATTCAAAAAAGGTAAGATGGCAGGCGACTGAGGAAGGCCAAGTGCGTTGGTCACTAGTAGGAATTGGTTTTGGGGAAGAGATATGATTGTATGGAATGTTAAGATCATGTAAGAATTAATCATTTATTTATTTAAGCCTATTAAATGCCCCCAAGTATTATGCTAAGCTCTGATAACTGCATCTCTGCTGTATCATCTGCCAGTGGAGGCATTCAGGTAACAATTTTATAATGAACTGAAACGAGAACTTCATATGAAATGCAGAGGGTGTTCTGCGAATGTGTTGTAGGAGCACTTACCTAGTTCCGGGTGTGTTTGATTAGATAGAAGGGACAAGGAAATGGTACTTGGCAGGTGAATGGTGAAGAACAGTGAACCGTGTTCAGAAGAAGCTTGCTGTTCAGAGACATTAATACACAGTAGATGAGATTGTAGCTATTGAAGGCTTGTTGTTTTTTAAAAAATAATTTAAGCTTTCTTTTCCTTTGTGAATTAAGAGAATAAAAAAAGGGCCATAGGATCAAACTTTATGGACTATGTTAGTTCCAACTGTTAAAAAGAAAATTGCAGGCCCAAAATGGTATCCCTTAGGTTAAGGCCCCAAGTCAGTAAACCAAGGTTTAATATCTAACCTGACTCTAGTTTCAATGCCTCAGGAATGTAACCTGTAAGCAATCAACATGGAATGTACTGACCAAGACCAGGAAATTTACTGATAGACCCCTTTGGTTCCCCTTAGAAGGGCACCCTTTGCCTAAAGGATGGAGTCCTTGTGAATAAATTCCTTCTTTAAAACAAATTCCTTTAATATTTACTTATTTTTGAAAAAGAGAGAAACAGAGTGTGAGCAGAGGAGGGGCAGAGAGACAGAGGCACAGAATCCAAAGCAGGCTCCAGGCTTTGAGCTTTCAGCACAGAGCTCAAGCTCATGAGCCACAAGATCATGACCTCAGCTGAAGTTGGATGCTTAACCAACTGAGCCACCCAGGTTCCCCAATTCCTTCTTCTTTTTCTTTTAATGCCCTCTTTCTGCCTTTAAAAACCTTTCTTTTGTTTATCTCAGTGGAGCTCCCCTCTATTTACCACATAAGATGCTGCCCATTCATGAATCATTCAATAAAGCCAATTAGATCTTCAAACTTACTCTGTTGAATTTTTATTTATTTATTTACCAACACCCACTTACCCTAAGAGTAAGAAAGACACAACTTATATATTTATATTCCTTTGCTTGGCACCAATTTTAAGAATTAAATTAATATGAGACAAATTAACAAGAGAAAATCAAGCAAATGTTTATAATAATGCCTATACCTCCAGCATATATGGGAGAGAGTCAGGAAAAGTGAGTAACTCTCATAATGGCCAAAACTGTCATCTTAAATACCATTGACAGCTAAAGATAGAAGATGCTGGGGATAGGGAGTCAGTCATGGGAGGTTACCAGGACAAGCATAGTAAATAAGAGTAAGATTGTTATGCAGCTTTAAGTCCATGCCTTCTCTTTGATAAGACTTTTCTTGAGATTGAGTTATCTCCCCTCTTTCTGACATATCATGGGGGAAACACCCTTACTAATGATATTTCCCTTAAGGGAACTTCCACTCTGTTTTCAGAGTTTCTCTCATTTCTGATGTTTCTTAAAAATAACCAGCTTAAAATAAATAAGCTGAAGAGGCTTATCTTGGGGTGGGAAAATTTGTTTCCTTTCAGTGGTAACATCTTCTGGAGTTGGACTCCGCTAGTTTCTTGTTCATATAATTACTCAGTGGCCTTCCTGGAGGTATCTTTCCCTGCTAATATGCTTTTAGATTGGCACTGTAAGTTACATATGAAACAACTTCATTTGGGGGAAAATAACTGCAATGTTGAATATCCTGAATCACTGTGTCAAGGAAATCTTGAAAAAATGGGAGTGTTGGGAAGCTAGCAATTTAATGCTTTTTCTCAAAATAATTATATCCTTAATTTAAGTGGGTAGAGCTAGACTCTCTTAAGTCCATTTAGTCTAGCCTTAATTTTATACACATGAGTAAACTGACTTAAGGAAATAGTCCAAGATCAGATTGTTAAGTAGAGTTGAATGAATGGAATATTTTCATTTTAATTTGCTTCCTTCCTTCTTTCCATCTTTCCTTCCTTCCTTGCTTTTTAGAGAGAGTGAGCACAAGTGGTAGCTAGAGACAGGACAGGAGAGAGAATCTTAAGCAGGCTCCAGGTCCAGTTCAGAGCCTAATGTGGGGCTCAATCCCACAATCCTGAGATCATGACCAGAGCCAAAATCAAGAGTCAGACTGGCTTAACTGACTGAGCCATCCAAGGGCCCTGAATATTTTAATTTTCTTAATTTCTCAAATTCAGAGCTCATTCTGACACTTATTTTAGAAGCTCATACCCATATAACTCTTGTAATATTTGAGTTCTTCCTGAGACCATGTTGGAGTGGATAATGGTGGAGTGTGGGAGCAGGGGGAGTGTGTATTGAGCCTTTTTCCATTAGGATCTGGAATTCAAATGTATGGCATTGATTTTGAGGATATAAAATATTTAAAATAAATGCTTAAGTTTTCTCTGTGGGACCAGTAAGGTGATTTCCCCATCTTGTTAACAGGGTACCATAAAACATTGTGTTTTTCTTGTTTGATTTTCCTTGTACATTTGTTAGCTGAAATGAATCATTACATTGCAGTCTTTGAGGCAAAGGCCTATGTCATCTGTGACTTTGGTGATCTCTGCAGTTTTTTGTTTATAGTACATCCTCATATATCTGCAACATCCAGTGGTCATCTGAAAGTTGAACAACAGATCAGAAACCTTTGCATATTGAAAGCATTGATCAATCTTGTTACTGGTAGAGATTTCAAGGGAAGTAATCAGAAAGAATTGCCCAACATTATCTTATCAGCCTATGCCATGTGAATGCTTATAAAAGGTTATCTAACCTGGAGATAGAGGAAGTTAGGGAAATGTTCTTACTGGAACATAGAAGTACTGCCTTTTCTTCCCTACTAGTCATGTAAGCTCTAGTTGACCCAGTTTGTCTAAGTAAAACAGTATTCTTTTATGATTGGATGTATTCCAGGAAAATAAATTCAAGTCATTTAATGAGTTATACCTTAATATATATTCAGTTTACCTTTTTGATAGATATTGTAGTCAAGGGCACTTAGCACTTGCCAAATTTATTATTCATATGCTCCTAGCCCTTGGGATGGAGATAAACATCTAAAAACTAAACCTGGCAGCAAATTTTAGTGAAAATAATGGCTGGAGATGGAATAAATATGTTTTATTTTGTGGTAAAAAAATAGACTGCCCAGATGTATATTGGTGAAATAGAACAGAACTTTATTATTTGTTGATGCAAGAATTTGAAATGAGAGTTCTTGGTTGGTAAGTGAGTTTTGCCTACACAGTGAACTGTGGACTTAGGTTCCTTCTCTCTAGTGGCTTTGCCATCTCCAGGCCATCTCTGTATCCAGCTGGTGAAAGGGAGAGGGGATGTGGTGGGGGCTTACTCTCTCTCTCTTTTTTTTAAGTCTTAGCTTGGAATGGTATTTCTGCTCATATGCATTGACTAAAACTCAGTTACATGTCCACATCTAACTGTTAAAAATGTTGGGAAATATAAACTAGTATGGGCCCAAGAAAAGAAGTAATGGTTATTTTTCAGGATTTTCTTTCTCTTCCTCTCCCTTCTTGCCTTCCCTCCCTCCTCCTCCTTTCTTCTTTTCCACCTGCCCTCCCTCCTCTCTTCTTTCACTTTTCCTTTTTTTTTTTTTTTTTTTACTTTTTAAGATAATCGTACACTTCAGACCTTGGGGTTGCAGATATTCTCTGAGTGGTTAACATCTTTATAACCATGGAATATCTTTAAAATCTGGCACAATGCTAGTGACTGAACTATAGATCTTATTCATATTTCACTAGTTTTCCCCCATAATGTCATGTTTCTGTGCCAGCATCCAATCCATTTAGTTGTCATGTTTCCTTAGTCTCTTGCCTTTTATGACTTGCCACTTTATAGAGTCAGTAACTACTGTCAGTAATTATGTAAAAGGTCACTCTGGGTTTGTTTTATGTTTTCACATGATTAGACTGAGAGTAATGCATTACTGGGAGGGATACCATAGACCAGAGATAATCTGTCCTTGGTGCATCATATCAGAGTGCATATGATATATCACAGATGATGCTAACCTTATTCACTTGGCCAGGATGGTGTGTCCTGGGATTCTCCACCCTGTACTCATTATCTTACCTTTTGTGTAATCATTGAGTATTTGGGAGAGATACTTTAAGAATATACGAATATTCTGTTTTCAGCTTAACCTTTCAACCAGTAATTTTGGTACCCATTGAGGGATCTTCCATGCAGCAATTATTACTTTGATATTTTAATGGTGATTTTCTATTTCCTACAGTAAACATGGATTTTTGTTAGATATCTGATGGTTACTGATAGATTTAAATATTCCAAAAATAAAAAATAATGGCACCTGAGTGGCTCAGTTGGTTAAGTGTCTGGCTTCAGCTCACGTCATGATCTTGTGGTTCGTGAGTTGGAGCCCTGCATCAAGCTCTGTGCTGACAGCTTGGAGCCTGGAGCCTCTTTGGGATTCTGTGTCTCCCCCTCTCTCTGCCTCTCCCCTGCTCACATTCTGTTTCTCTCTGTGTTTCAAAAATGAATAAACATTAAAAAAATTTTAAAGATTCCTGCCTTCTTCCCAGCACTGCCCATTTTGGAAATTAAAGTGATCATGGTTTAAATAATATTAAATGTGAGAAGGTAGATTAGAAGATGAAGGTGTTAAAGGAGAATATAAACGTAAAAGAGAATATAAAAGATTATATTGCTTCTGCTTTGTAATTCTTAGATATGGTCCAGATAGGAAGCTCCTTGGAATGGCAGTAAGAAAACCTGGGTTTTAGTTGAAATTCTATTAAGTCTTTTTACTCTAATTTTCTAATTTTAAAAATAAGGACTATTTATAAATTGTTCAGGGTAACAGGTGACAATGTGAGAATGTAGTACTCTGAATTATTTTAAGGGGTCATAGATGGATTATGAACTCAAGTGTCCTTATGCTATCTTAAAGTATAGGTTTACATATAGCCAGTCTATTTGTACTTATTAGAAGGGTACCAGACAAACACTAATTGCGTATGTACCGTATGCAGGCATTGTGCTAAGTGCTTTATGTATATTTATGTATATTAGCTAATAAATACAGAGTTAGGATCCAAACCTTGGTGGTCTGGCTCTAGAATTTGCACTCTTCACCATTCCACTCTAAACTCGTGCCCTAGTTGTAGCTATGGGCAGAGCTGATGTTCATCTGGCACCCATTCATCTAGTGGCTATACCAACTAACTACTCCTGTTGTGACAGCTCGGTGCCTGTGCCCTTGAGATGCTTCAATATTTTGGGTATAAACCTGGCCACTGATGAATAAAAATGTTTACATTTCCTAATTATGTTTGAATTGGGCAAATATTCTATTTGACAGCATACGCGAACCTGAGGAGATATTTGCAGGTATTTATGTTTGGAGGCACAGTAGCTTAATCATTTTGAAGTCACATCAAAAGTATGGGGCATATATTCATTAATTGCTCTTCACAGTTTTGAGATATCAACGATGTTTGTCTTTGGCCACAACACATAAGTAGTATGGCGGTTGTTTAAAAGTGATTATTCCATGTGTGATTAGGTGTATTACAAAGAATGGGTGGTTGGAAAAATGGGGTCACTAACGTTCTACTCTTTGTCTGGCACCTGCTTGGTGATTTGGCTGCTACTTGTAGCCTCTGGTTCAGTTTGCAATTCTGCCAATTTTCTTCTGAGCCTACCAAGCACTTGTGGTCCAGCAGAAACGACTCTACCTCTATGGCTGGTGTGAACGGCTAGAATACCCACTACCGAGTGGGCTCTGGGCTGCACCTCTCAGTTACATTCACATGTCTTAACATGATCTTGATAACATGCTTTCCACTGTTTTGCTTCCATTCACCTTGAACTATGTACACATATATCAAAGGCACGAGGTTCCCTTGCAGCAGATAGAAATAGGAAAATCTCTGGCTGAAGGTGGGAGAGCTGGGCATTTGTTTTGGCTCTGCCAGTGACTTCCTGTTTTACTTTGGGAAGAATCCTGAGCCTCCCTGCCCCGCCCCCGCCCTCCGTTTTCTTATCTGCAAAGATCAAAAGGACCTCATCTGGCTGCAGCAGTTTTGGTTTAGTGCTAAAGTGAGTTTTCATATCGCTTGGTTGATGATTTGCTTGTTTTGCCATCAAGACAAATAAATGCTAAATGTAGCTCCCAGAGGTGACAGAAGCCTGTGTTTTCATACTTGCGAGAAAGAAAAACAGAAAAATACAAAATCGTGTAAAACTTGCTTTGAAGTTATGAAGTACCATATGAATAGTACAATTTGCCGATAAGACCAAGGAAAAGTGGCAGCTTTCACTGAGGCTTAGAGACCACTCATTGTAACACACAGCCCATTTTCAGAGATGTTAAGGTGTTGAATGGATTCTAGCTTACAAATGCCCAGAGAAAATCCAACAAGAGAAACATTGCATTTTATGGACCCTGATAACAAGATGACATCACCTTACTGGCCCCACAGTGAAACAATTGTATGACTGCAAAATCAGTGCCCGACATTTAAGTTCCACGTCTTGCTGGAAAAGGCTAAATTAGTATGACACATAGCTGCTGCTTACATTTGATGAGCTACGATAGGAAGGCCATAGTGTCAACTCTTTATCACTTGAGCACAGTGACAGTCTGCATCCTTGTTGGATCCTGAGCTGCCTAGCCCAGATAGGGTTTACAGTTTTATCATATGGAATGTCCCAGAGCTGCTTATAGACAAGCCAGAAATATGGAATAGAGTGTAATTAACTGTGCCTACCTAGTGATGCAGCCATGCTGGGGCTTTAAGACTCAGCTCAGAATTATGACTTCAGAGAAGCCTCACCTCAGACACAATTCTATCTTCTGTATCCTCACAGGGTCTTGTCCATATATCTATCATAACACAGCATAGTCTTTGGTAATGGTTTGCTTTCCATTTCTCCTGCATGGTTATGAGCTACTCAAAGGCCTCGTGCCATTGTACAGGAGTGGCAGACAGTCTGGAATGTAGTAGGCATTCAATCATGTTTATTGAAGGAATACAGGTAGGAAGATAGGCAAGAAGGATGGATGACTTTGTGTTTTATAGGAATGTTTTTTTACACTATTCAGGCTGCCACACATCACCAAGAAATATGATGCAAGTGAATTTTAAATGAAGATTTAACTTTCAGGTAACAAAATGCTTCAGTAAACCACATGGAAGAATCAGTCCTATTATTTAGAGGCAGAACTGATTTGGGTGAAAGAGATGGTACTAGACTAAGCACCCACCATGAAACTGCAAAAGACCAGTGTCATGAAAAATCTTCTGATCAAGGGTGCTTTGCTCTGACACTAAAATTCACTATGTGATTTTGGGCAGTGACTGCACCTCTCCATACCTCAGTCTCCTCATCCACAAAAATGGGAAGACTCATGGTACCTGATAGAATTGCTCTAAGAATTAAATCACAGAATGTATGTATGAAGCACTTAGGAGAGTGCCTGACACATAGTGAGAGAAGGAAATAAGTATCAATTGTTATTATCTGTGTATGTGTCATCAGTGGGCAAATTGTTGAGGACCAATGAAAGTGTTTTATTGGTCTCTAATTTGGCAATTCTCTCTAGGGGTTTTTCAAGATTATGGTTTAAGAGACAGCTTCCTTATTTCATTTCCTTAACTTTCAGCTCTATATAAGTACTCCCTTACTTAAGAATTAACATTCTTTACCTCTCAGGGATCTCCCCATTTGCTAGAGGTACATTTCCCACTTTTTTCTTTTTCAGTGAATTGGTTGCTTCTTTTTGTGAATGGACAACTCAGCATTTGAAATGCATGAAGATGCAATGCAGAATACTTTGCCTGCGGGGAAGATGAACACCATCTTCAAAATGGTAAGGTGGAGATTGATGTCCTGAGATTAGCTCCCGCCAGACCTTTATGCGGAGCTCAGGAAAGAATCCTTCTTTAGACCAGCTTTCCTTAAGTAACCCTCTTTGGAAAGGTTGCATCTCCTCTGAGCATTTCTTGATTTGCTCTCTCTCGCTTGTAAACTCTTAGCTCATATCTGAATTGGCTCAGTAAAGGTCCAACTCTCCATGAATTGTTGCTTGAGGTATTAAAGAGTTGTTTATGGTTCAGTATAATACCCTGATACAATGTTAAACTGGATATGTTGATACATGATTATGCTATGTAAAATGTATCATTTAAGAATAGTAATTTATTAACATCTATGTTAGAGTTGCTAGTAATCAGAGATATGCCTGCTCGGAGAGGAAGGAATTCAGAGAACAGTGGACAAGAGACCATGACATCAGTCCTTACGAAGCCATTGTAATGGTCAGAGGAGTGAGGGCAAATTGGTCCAAAGGATAGGGAGTGTATTCTCTTCACAGCTTTCAGTAATGTGGATTGTAACTCACAGAAATGATACTGTTGTCTTTAGCATATATTTGTAATGTGAAACCAGGAAATAGTAACATGGAAATGCATGGAAATATTGTGCTCAGGCTTGGTAGATGGGTTAATAACTCATACTGGTAATACATGGAAGGAGGGGGTTTAATGAAGCTAATTAAATGAAGGAGGGAGGGACAAAGAGGCTGAGACCTGTCAGGCCAATTGTTTACTGATATGTTACTTTTCCCATGCTTGTTACCTGTACATGTAAATGCATATGTGCATTCTGGAACTAAAAAGTTCTTAGAAAATAGTCTTGATAGTCTCTTTAATTTTCAGGTGAAGAAACTGGTAAATAGGGGCTAATTCGCTATACTGGAATACATTATTTTTTAATTTTTTAAATGTTTATTAATTTTTGAGAGAGAGAGAGAGCATGAGCAGGGCAGGGGCAGAGAGGCAGACACAGAATCTGAAGCAGGTTCCAGGCTCCAGCTATAAAACAGAGACCAACGCAGGGCTCGAACTCACGAGCCATGAGATCATGACCTGAGCTGAAGTTGGAGGCTTAACCAACTGAGTCACCCAGGCACCCCCGGAATGTACTTGATATACAAACTTAACTGGTTACTTATTTTCTAGGAATTTATTCTGTGCTTCAGCTTTTCATATGTTTAGTTTTCTCCTTGTTTATTTGGGTGTCAGCAAGGTATATGGGTGTGTGTGTGTGTGTGTGTGTGTGTGTGTGTGTGTGTGTGTATTTATTTATAACATGTATTATTTTACTAGGTATATTTATCCAACACAACATCCAGCATTTTTTTTAAATAAAAGAAAAAATAAACCAAATAGAGAAAGGAGGCAGTATTTTTATTGCATCAAGAATAGAAAATAATGGCTTCCTAATCTCTCTCAGGAGAAGAAGAGGCAGTGGTCGTTGATGAACGTTTTCCTGGTGTGTCTCCTGGCCTGTACCATCACCACAGCAGTAGGAGTACTGATCCTTTCCCTGGTTTATATTCAGAACTCTCAGCCACACCCAGAAGTTCATTTAGGACTCGAAGCCTGGCCTCTGCAAACAGTGACTCCTACAGTGCAAAAGGCTGTGGATCCAAAATTCCAGTTTCTAAACCATTTACCTGACTCCAAGGTATGCATCACACATTTAGGAAAAAGAATCATCTATTCTAAGGGTGATTTTGAAACAAAGTTTCCACTGTCTGTTCACTAAGCTTTGTGGCCTCCTCCTTGGAAGGAACCAGCTGTGGGCCATCTAGATGCAGGGAGGTGAGCATCAAGAAGAGGAAGAATTGGGTTGGTTGGCTGCAGGCAGAGCTTCTCTGTAGTGGAGAGCTCTATGTCAGGCGGAGGGGAGAGCTGCAGATAGACACGTGCAAAGCTCTCTATTCTCTTGTCAGGACAGGTGTTCTTGTCATGTCTCACGGGGACTAGACTGACAGCTCTGTAAGTACCACGCCTGTCGTTCCCTGAGTCTCGCAGCCCGGTTCTTCCTCTTCCCTTCTGGGGCTCCAGTATTCGCCTCGCCACTGCTGCCTCTTCTGGTTGGCCTCCCTCTTTCTCTGTAGACCACAGAGGGCTCGTGTTCCTCAGGAGATGGGCCCCCCTGTTGACGGTTGCTTGCTTATGACTTTGCAGGTGTTTGAATTCCCCGGTGGTGCGATCCAGTGGGCTCGGTATAGGAACAATGTCAAAGACTATCTCAGTGTTGAAGAAGAGGCTTTTGGCAGCAGCCTGAACAGTCAGAGATCACAGATGACTCTGGGGACCCTGAGAATAAAAAGCAATGGCCTCCGGGCCCCTCACTGGCACTTCAATGCTAATGAACATGGCTATCTTGCACAGGTATAACCAGCTTGCCTGAGTGCTGCACTGAAGTGGTTAAGCTGTGTGTCCTCAAGCTATTACTTTAGTTGTTGCAGAACCTTCTTAACTCAGTGACAGACAGCATCCAGGCTTTGGCGGTGCGTTCAGTCAGATTAGTTAGCGGTGCCTCGAAGCATTAACCTGTTTGTTGCAATTATTCTTGGCATCACTTTGAATTTCTTTCTTCAGTATCAAATCATTTTTCACCTGCTGTTGTTAAAATAGGATCAGTGCTCCATCCTTTGAGCCAAGGCTAAAACTGGTAGCTCTGATCTAATGATCAAAGAGATGGCAGATTTTTTTCTAAGGAAAAAAGCAGATTGCTGATTTTCAGCCTGGAGTCCCTAAGATCAGGCCAATTTGGATGTCCTTTGGTCGTTCAGACTTTTTAGAATTGTCTGGGAGTCAAGTGAAGTAGAGCTGGAGGTAAAATGTGTTCTTACTTGAATTTCAAATAATTCATTAATCCTGAAAAGTATTTATTGTTGCATTTTGTATTCCAAATACTGGGGAAGCCATAGTGATTAAGTGCTCATGACACTTCCAGAGTTTGGTCTTACCCTGGTGATCTTGTTAATAGATCAGACAGTTTTATGTGACACACTTCTGTTGTTGATAAAACTCCTTTTTTTATACTTGATAATTCATTCAGTTTTAGAATTTCCAACAGGAAGAGACATTAGAGTTGCATCTATCTGAGACCAAGCACTTCTTAAAAAAATTTTTTTTTAATATTTATTTATTTATGAGAAAGAGAGACAGAGTGTGAACAGCAGAGATGCAGACAGAGAGGGAGACACAGAATCTGAAGCAGGCTCCAAGCTCTCAGCACTGACCCTGACATGGGGCTCGAACCTACAAACTGCAAGATTCTGACCTGCAATGAAGTTGGACGCTTAACCCACTGAGCCACCCAGGTGCCCCTGAGACCAAACACCTCTTACTTCTTATGAGAGAACAGAGGCTTAAAGATCTAAGAGGGTGGGTCTCATATTAAGTGTACTTACCACAATTTTAAAAACTGTGGTGGTGCCTGAGTGGCTCAGTGGATTGAGCATCTGACTACAGCTCAGGTCATGATCTCACAGTCTGTGAGTTCAAACCCCACGTCGGGCTATGTGCTGATGGCTCAGAGCCTGGAGCCTGCTTCAGAATCTGTGTCTTCTTCTCTCTCTCTGCAGCCCCCCACCCCACTCTGTCTCTGAAAAATGAATAAACATTAAAAAAAAACTTGGAAAAAAAAGTGTAGACTTTTGAGCTGGACTGCTTAGTCCTAATCCCAGCTTTGCCATTGACTAGCTGCGTAGCCTTGGGAAAATTATACATTCTGTCCAGATTCTCATCTATAAAATGAGGATAATAATGGTACTTGCTTCACAGGGTTGATGCAGGGGTGATTGAATTAAATCAGATAAGGTGCTGAGAAGAATATCTGGACAGAGTAAAAACATTGTACTCTTTCTATTAGTATTATTGTTAAAACTGTATGCAGACTTTTTATCTAGAAAATTCGTTTGCATCCATATGAGTAATGTACACAGCATGCATGTCAGTGTGACCACTTATGAACACATACATGTGCTTGCAAGTCTTTTCAAACTCTAAAGCATGAATTTAGAACTCTGAATTCTCAGTGGGGGTGATATTACCCCCAAGGAGGTAAAAACTGGTCCTTGGAAGGTAAAAATATCCTACTCTTTTTTATGTACAAAGCACAGATATGTGTACACTACATAAGCAGTATGTATGTACACTTTACAGATTTATTGCATCTGTGGTGTTAACATTTCATAGGATCATAGGGTGGTAACTGATTAGTGAAAGAAGACTATCAGGATACCTTATATGAGAGGTAATGAACAAAGTTTGCAAAACATTCCTCTAAAGTGATGTTGCATGTGTTTTCTGTTTATGTTTCAGGGGACAGCATGGATAGGGGTGGTTGATGATGGTGGTGCAGTTACCACCTACAATGTTACAGCTGGCCAAGTGATCTTCTTCCCTAAGAATACTCTGCACTGGATAAAGAATGTGGGGAATGAAGACTGCTTTTTCTTGCTCTTCTTTTCCACTCATGATGAACTTCAGACCCTGGATGTTGATGATGTATTTTTTTCCATGCCTGAGGACATTGCTTCCAGGTCACTTAAGGTCTGTTTCACTGCTGAGAACAAATCCCTGTGTGAGGAGAAAGCATAGTATTTGTGTTTCTAGGGTAGGGTAGTCAGTAGGATAGGGTTTGGGTAATAGACTCAAGAACATAACTTGTGTTCCTACTAAAGACTTGGAAGAAATTGTTGAAACTGGGTTGAACTTGTTGAAATACTTTCCTCTGTGAAGGACTTCTATAGGAAACTATAATGAATTGGCCAAATAGTTTTGATAAAGTTAGTAGAAATTACTATAATCTACATCTCTGAAAAGCCATGAGCTCCTCAGGGAAAAGTTGGGACAGAGGATGTAATTGTGTTTTCCTAACCTAATGCAGAGAAGCCCATAGTTTTCCTAAAAGGAAGCTACTTTTTGCCTCTCTAAATAGTTACATTATTATGGAGGGACTGCCCAGACTGCTGGGTGTAGAGGGAGAGGGCCAGATGTGGATGCTGATGATACAAATGGGTGATCAGAAGAATTGGTGATGGCCTGTGAGTGGCAACTGGAAGGAGTTCTGTGGTAATTTTGGAAGTCTGTCTAGTGAGGGTTTGAGGTTTATCTCAAGATAGATCCTGATCTGATGTTACATGTAGAAGTGGAAAAATGAGTTATTAGGGGAGTATTGATAAGTCTGAGCACAAGAGTATATTTTCGTAAGTGTTATAATGATTATAAAACACCAACACACTTAAAGCCAAAGTGCCTTGAAAAGTCAGAAGATTTTCATAAATATCACAAGCCTTAGGCTAATTGAGGTCAACTCCTTTGACGGGGTCACTAAAGCCACACTTGTGCCAATGCTACCCTATCCTCAGCTATCCACCCTTCTATTACTAAAATTTGTAGAATGTTTCACCAATATCTTATATGATTTTTTATGTGTTTCAGCCTGAAGGTGGAGTTAATTTCATTAGAACATTCCATAAGCAAAAAGAGGATCAGGGAGTCAACCTTCCTCCCAACTTGGCAGAGCTGGTTATAAATCCTAGTTACGTACAGTCTCCAGACAGTCTTGTGTGGAGATATTTTTATGACCTTAAAGGTACAGTATGTTATTTTGTGAAGCCTTTTTAGTTAAGTGTTTGCATATGTGATTATATAGGTATATTGGATATAGCATGCTTTTATTTTACAGTGAGTCACAGCCAGGAGGAGTTTGAAAAAAACACATTTCTCTGCAGAGTAGGAAATGAGATAAAAGGATTAAAAGCAAAAGAGAATGTGATACAAGATTTCAAAGTGTGAGGGTGTAGGTTGGGGCTGGAGGTGTCTCAGGAGAAGAGGCTGATAAGAGAGGAGGGTCTAAGAATCAGGTTTTAGAAACCGTGCTGACTAGTCTATACTTTATCTCGGTGGAAAAGAGGAGGAATTAGGGGTTTTAAATAGGAGAGTGACACAATAAGGTTTTGTATTTATTTTTTACTTTTATTTTTTAAAGTTATATTTGGTTTTGAGAGAGAGAGATAATGAATGACCAGGGGAGGGGCAGTGAGAAGGGGAGAGAGAATCCCAAGCAGGCTCTGCACTATCAGCACAGAACTTGACATGGGGCTATATCTCAAGAATGAAGAGATCATGACCTGAGCTGATATCAAGTCTCGGATGCTCAACTGGCTGAGCCAGTCAGGCAACTCTTGTATTTAGTTTTCAGAATTATTTTATTTATTTCATTGAAGTTGATTGACATAAAACATTATATTAGTTTCAGGTGTTCAACATAATGATTCAGTATTATTGTGAAATGATCACTACATAAGTCTAGTTAACATCTGTCACCATACGTAGTTACAGAATTTCTTTCCCTGTAATGAGAACTTTTAAGATCTTAGCAACTTTCAAATACACAACACAGTGTTATTAATTATATTTGCCATACTGTACATAACATCCTCATGACTTATTTATTTTGTAACTAGAAGTTTGTACCTTTTGACTCATTTCACCCATTTTGCAGGCACCTTTCTTTCTGCTTCTGGCAATCACCAATCTGTTCTCTTAATCTATGAGCTTTTTTTTTGTTTTGTTTTTAGATTCCACATATAAATGAGATCATATGGTATTTTTCTTTCTCTGTCTGACTTATTTCCATTGACATAATGCCTTCAGGGTTCATCCATATTGTCTCAAATGGCAAGATCTCATTCTTTTTTATGGCTAAATAATATTCTACATACCACATCTTCTTTGATCCATTCATCCGTTGAGAGACACTTAGGTTGTTTCCATATCTTGGCTATTGTAAATAATGCTGTGGTCAATATGGGAGTACAGATATCTTTTTGAGTTGGTGTTAGTATTTTGAAGTAATGTCCATCTAGCTGATTTGTGGAGAGTGAATTAGAAGGGGCCAGATAAGAGCCAGGGAGATTAGTCAGGGGGCTCTCGATGTCCCTCAAGTGAGGGAAGATGGTGGCCTGCACTGTGACAGTTTTGAGAGAGAGAGAGTTGTTGTGAAGCAGAATAATTTAAAGACGTAGGACTGACAGGACCTAGGGGACTGACTGAGGGTGAGATAGAAATTGATATGTACGACGACTGTCGAGTTCTCTAGCAAGGTCCCCTGAGTCGAACAGTCTGTTCAAAATTTTGGAAGAGCTTGGAAGGTAGGGTAGTATCTGATGTATTATGTATTTATGTTTCAGATTAATATCTTAGGGGCACATAGGGTCTGGTGGTAGCAATTCCTACCACATGTTTCCTGGGACTGCAGAAGAGCTTATGTCCCTTAGTGGGGCTACGTTTGGCTCTCGTTTTGTAGTACCACACCGAAGTATTTTATCTTTGATTTTTCAACTTCATCTGACTCAGGTTCAAAAGAATATCAATTTCCAGGAGGAGTAATACAACTGGCACAATACTGGAAAAATGGAAGTGAACTAAGCAATCATGAACAAATTTTCAGTGAATTCCTGAATCAGGTAATTGAGAAAAAAAATTTTTTAAAAATGTTTATTTATTTATTTTTGAGAGCGAGAAATGGAGGGAGGGACAGAGGGGGAGAAAATGCAAGCCAGGGGAAGGAGAGAGAGAGAGAGAGAGAGAGAGACAGAGAGAGAGAGAGAAGAGGGGAGGGTAGGGGAGGGGAGGGGAGGAGAGGAGAGGAGAGGAGAGGAGAGGAGAGGACAGAGAGAATACCAAGCAGGCCTATGCTCTTAGTGTAGAACCCGACACAAGGCTTAATCCCATATAGTGAGATCATGACCTGAGCCCAAATCAAGAGTTGGATGCTTAACCTGCTGAGCCACCCCGGGCCCCTGAGGAAAAAACATTTTGATGGTTATTAAGATGGATGAAATATGAGATTTAGATTGGATTCAGCCTTCTTTTGGAAGAAAGGAAAAGGAAACATCTAGTCAAACATTGGTTGATTTGATTAATGTAAACTATTAATTGAGGCTTCACTGTGGATTTGGGAGCTTCACTTCTCGACATGGATGGTTACATTTATCATAGGACTGGATGCTTGTGAGATTTCTCTTTCATTTGTTTTTAAATGCTCAACTGGCTGCCTTGCACGATGACTAGCAAGTTCCCTGGTTCTAATTCCAGTCCCTCCACTGCTGACCCCAAGTAAATTATGCAGCTAATCTACACTGCACTTTTGTCCCCTGCAAAAATGGTGGGGAATAATACTGCCTACCTTATGAGATGGTTGTAAGGAAGAAGTGATATAATCAACGTAGGGGACATAAAAAATTTCATGTTCTCAGTGAGGACCACATAAAGATTAGTTATGATTATGTGAGTGATTAAGTTGCCAAGTAGGATGTTTGCTGAATAACTGGATTTACTTTTTTTTTTCTTTTCCAAGCATCAAAATGCCCTCACTTTGAGTACACTCAGGATTTATAACAATGGATTACGACAGCCACATTTTCATTTTAATGCAAATGAAATGGGATATGTAATAAGTGGATGTGCAAAGGTAATTTCACTGTGAACAGGTTTTTGAACTTTCCTTTCTGATTCAGAAAGAAGCAAACATGAGGTTTTCCTGTGTTTTGGTTCAATTGTTGGTAATGTTGAAAGGCTGGTGCTAACAGCTTTCTGGGCATAGTTTCCACAGAAGATACTGTATGGGTCCTGCTAACTAGCTTCCAACTTTGATATTGGCGTGAGAAGAGGCTAAGAACATTCAGTAGTGATAAAGAGGTCATTACTTATGGTGAGGGGTCTGGAACATTTTTACGTTCTCAGAGCTTTGCATTTTTAGGTCATGCAAACTTTAATGTGCCGCCCTTTGGGGAGTATGAAATAGCTGTTTGCCTCTCGGCGCTGTGTGAGTGGGGATGGCTGAGGAGGGTGGTGGCAGGTCAGTAGGGCCATCATATAACCCTGTTTATGCACAATCCTTCTGATGGACACTTGTCTTGGTGAAATTGGTGATTCTTCAGAGAGTCTTGGTTTGGATGATCAACTACACGGTTACCATAAGAAAAGCCACACTGAGTAGCATGTCACAGTAGTGACTTGATGGTAGTTCTTCCAGGCTTTCACAGGCCTTCTACATTGGCTTACACAAGTCAGGTGGATTTATGGCTTATACCTGTCTCAATCCTGGCCGAAAGAACCAAACCAGATTGAAATGCGCTTATTATTTCATCCACAGCAAAAGTTCTGTTCCATGTTTTTAGAGGTGAAGGCTTTAATAAACTGGAAACAGGCATTGTGATCTCTCACAAATTATATTTCAAGGATCAGATTTTATTTTTGGTGTGCTTGTACGCTCATGGGTGGGCACTGGAGTGCTCCTTTAGTGTCTAACTCTTTTAAGGAAGACTGTTAAGCCGCTGCTCTCCCAGGAGGCTGGGTTTTCCCAACCAAGTAGAAAAGAGGGCATGGGGGAGGGGCAGCAGGACCCTGAAATGTAAATCCTCTGCCTCATTAGGGGATGTAACTTACAACCCTTAACTAGAACCTTGTGACCGGTGCTCTTTTTGCATGATGTCCCACAGTTTTGAATTCACTAATGCATGTCGAGGAACATTTACTATAATGAGTATATTTTGACTTCTTTGCGACTATGTCTCAGAAACAGAAGATTTTATGAGAGATGGCCTCCATTTTCTGCCGTTTACCCTCACTAAGAAGTGGTTTTATTAATCTGTTCTTCATTATTAATAATGAACATTTGATTTTATTTTCTTAACTTCAACATTTTTTCCTTCTCTTTAGGTTGGCATTATTAATACTCAGGGTATCATAGAGTTTAATATTCACATTGGAGATGTGGTATTTTTCCCCATGGGAACTCAGCATTACATTAAGAGCACATGTGATGAGGATTTGCTTCTCATTCTTGCCTTCAGCACTGGAGACCAGGTGAGTATAAGCCAGTTGAAGAGAGATTGCTGAGTGCCAGTGCTGTACAGAATATCCTACTTAACAAAGTATCTGGACCACAGGGGACCTTCAGTAAATGTGAGCCAAATGAATGAATTAATGAATGAGTGAATGAATGAATGAACGAACGAACAAACTGGCAGAATCTGTGTGTGAAGAGAAGGAGAATCAAATAATCTCATTTGGTTATAAAGGGACCTAGTATTTCTAGTCATTCTAGGATTCTAGAATTTTCTCCGAAGTCCCACACTCTGAGCCAACTTAGAAAAGAACAGACATAGATACAGAGAGAGACAAACACACAGTGAGACAAATACAGAGGGACAAATTGAGGAGGGCTGACTGAGAAAGAGAGAGGAAAGAGAGTGATAGAGGAAACAAGGACAGATCGCCAGGCCCAGCCACTTGGATGGCCAGGCCAGATGGGCAGAGAGTATCAGTCCAGTGGAGAGAGGCCTGGGTCTGGCTGTGAGGCATGAGAGTCATTATTAGGCAGCAAAGTGTGTCTCTGTCATGTGCTGCTGGGCTTTGAGCTGTGAGAAGCCCTTTTGTTACCAGTCCTTGCTCACCGGAAGACAAGGTCCTCCCTCATCAAAGGAAACTACCTTTCAGCAGGATAGACACCCCTTCCAACGGGGATGCCTCAGCACCTCTACCCATCAAACTTTCCTTACTCTCAGAATTGAAAAGGTGAGCTCCCCATGCCAAAGGAAGACAGGCAGACAGGTGACCATTCCCAGGAATTCCAAGCTGTGAAAAGTTACAGAGCCAAGTATCCTCTGTATCCTTGCTGTCTGTAAGATGTTTGTAGGAATCTTAAGTACTTTGGCGCTGATACATCTTGTTTCCGTTTTCACTGCCAGTTGCAAACCCTTGACATGGACGATTATCTCCAGGCCACAGCAGACCACATCCTGGCCCAACTTTTTTTCAAGAAGCAAAGCGAGTTTAAGAAGATCCCCAAATTCAAGGAGGACCAGGCAATCAACCTGCCTTAGGTTTGCTGAGGAGTTCATATCTAGTCTCCCTTCCTCATTTGTTATTATTGTTTTTAAAGGACCACTCTGCTAATGAAACTAGAGCTCTTTGCAGAGTAGAAGGGGGAAAACAGGTGTGAAACAGCCTTGTGGGCTCATTTAGCTTAGTGATTAGAGGCCATGTATGCTAAGGAAGCATTTCAGTGTACTCTGTGTAGGTTAGCAGATCTATGGAGAAGATCCTAAATTAAATTAATATATTTTTATATGGACTTTCATATGTGTGTATATATTTATTTATTTTCCTTTTGTTACTTAAATTGTATTACTGTAAATGAAAATCTATTCTTTTTATGCCTATCAGTAAATCTTACTACACTGCATGTACTTTTGTCATTCATCGCTGTGAAAAGAAGTCAGCCTATGTATGTATATATTGAGGTGCTGGGACCCAGGGACCTCAAACCTTGTTTGGAGAGTTCAGTATAGAACCCTACAGTGGTGATGCCTAACCCTTTTGTTGGTTTGAAAATACTTTTTATAATGGAAAAATTTTCAAGGACTCAGTTGTACACTTACTGCATATTAGCTGAGAAAATATTCAGTGATAAAGTAATAATGAGTTCAGTACCTTGAGAGTATTGGATTTCATTAACCACATCATCTGTTTACACCTGCGGAGTAGTCATCCCTCTACTTGAGAAGCATGCGGTTTATTTAGTCCATCGGCAATGCTGGCTTTGTGTGTGGACTCAGGACCCACTTTGTCATCACTTGGAAGTTGGTGGTCTCCAAGTTAGGGGTCATTGTCCTACTGTCCTACGTAGAAAAGAATTTGTTCAGATCTAATCTGTGCTGGGTTTTGTTTACAATTTTTGTTAACAGGTATTTGGTACCCCTGCATTGTGCTTGGGGACCGCCATTAGCTCTGGGCTACCCTACATAAAATTCTCAAGTGCATATAGCCGATTTTTAATGCTTTTGACCACCACTTCCCTGCAAATATTCCCTTGATACCTAACGGGATTTTTAGATGTTTTAAGATGTTTGTTCCTCGTGGCGCCTGGGTGGCTCAGTCGGTTAAGCATCCGACTTCGGCTCAGGTCATGATCTTGTGGTTCTTGGGTTCGAGCCCTGCCTTGGGTTCTGTGCAGGTGGCTCAGAGCCTGGACCCTGCTTTAGATTCTGTGTCTCCCTCTCTCTCTGCCCCTCCGCCACTCATGCTCTGTCTCTCTTTGTTTCATGAATAAATAAAAACTATTAAAAGATTTTTAAAAAAAGAATCTATTATGTTCCTTTCTCTCTCTGTCTCTATTTCTGATTCTCTGTCTGGATTGCTAATTCTGTTACAGAGAATTCTCTGTCTGGATTGTAATTCTTACAAATACAGAATTTAGTGAGAATCAGAAATGGCTCACTTTTAGCATGAGAAAGTAGCCATGCAGATAATGTACCTAATCAGATAACAAAAGGCTTGTCATCACTTAGAACTACTGTATATTACCTTATTGCCCTTTACTGGGAGAGGCAGCCCAGGTCAAAGCTTGGTAACAATGAGAGGTTTGTGACGGTGATGTTGTCTTGAAGAGACTTTATAAGGAGTGGGTCACCATCCAGGTGGAAGAACATGGTTGAGAAGATTCAGGGAACAGCACTAGGCAACAGGTGTATGGAGGAAGGATGTCCAGATGGAGGGGAAATAGTGATAAAACGTAAATGGCAATGTGTGTAGACAGATTTTATCTGCAAATTTTGTTTTATTTTGGGAACTTTTTTGTATGCTATAAACCAGTTCATAGTCCATTTTCTTATATCAGGAATTATTGTATTGGGCTTTATTTAATAAAGATTTTGTGCATCTTTGTGTATTATTTTGTCATTGTAATTTTGAATGAAATTTGTTCTTAGGGTTTTATGTATTTGAAGCATTATTAGATTCCCTATCTGCATCCTTGAAATGACTTAGGAATCTAATCCACTATGTATTTTAAAAAGAAAAATCTTAATAAAAACAATCTAATGAAGACAATTCAGTTCGAATATTGTTGGCATGTTATTTTATTGGGGGGGCGGAATGTGTTCTTAACTTCTACTTTGTGGCTCTGATTTCATCCTGTCATCCTTCCTTGGGATGCCGATTTCTAGTTTTCATACCATTTTATTCTCTAGGGTAACTTAATCCATTTACACTCACGTGCTTTTAGGCTTTTTGGCATATTGCCTTTATTAATTACCTGATCAATAGATTAAAGAATGAATTGCTATATCAGACTGATTATTTGGCATCATTCCGGCAAAGCCCAGGCATTTGAAAACTTCCTTTAAATCCAAACCCACCTTAACCATATATATATAAAGCCATATATATACATATATATATATAAAACCATAACTATATATGTAGAGTCTATTATACAGACACAGTGGATTCATTTGAAATGGTATGAATAATTCTTAGCTGTTTTAAAAAATCAAAAGAACTTTCTTTTTAACAGCACTTTGAATAACTGAGCAGAATGAATTTGAATAAAGGAACTACAGGTTAGGTAAACAACCCCAAATGTTCCTTATTACTTCTAAATAGTGAAAGGTGGCTATAAAAAGTTTCTTTGTTCATATTCTTACCTCTTCCCTATTGAAACGCAATAAAGCTGCTTTTTATCACCCAACTGATTAAGGAAAAGGAAAATGGTTACATGTTACTATACAACTTGATTCTCAATGACTCTATTTTCACAACGGTTGAAAATGATCCAGCAGTATAATATCATTGCTTTAAAAAACTATAAAAGTGGCACCTGAGTGGCTCAGTTGGTTAAGCATCTGACTCTTGATTTCAGCTCAGGTCTTGATCTCACCCCTGGTGGGACTTCACCAGCTCGGCACTGACAGCACAGCACCTGCTTGGGATTCCGTCTCTTCTTTCTCTCTAGCCCTCCTCTGTTCGCATGCGCCCACGTGCACTCACTCTCTCAAAACAAACAACCAAACTTAAAAAAAAGTAAAAAACTAAAAAAGATCTTTATGTTTTTGGCTATGAACCCTTTAGCAAATAGGTCCTTTGCAAATATCTTCTCCCATTCAGTAGTTTGTCTTTTTGTTTTGTTGATTGTTTCCTTCACTGTCAGAAGCTTTTTGTTTTGATGTAGTCCCAATAGTTCGTTTTTACTTTTCTTTCCCTTGCCTCTGGAGGGAAAATGCTGCTTTGGCCGATGTCTGAGACATTTCTGCCTGTGCTCTCTTTTAGGATTTTTATGTTTTCAAATCTCATATTTAGGTCTTTTTTTTTTTTAATATTTTTATTTATTTCTAGGAAAGAGAGAGAGAGAGAGAGAGGGAGATACAGACTCTGAAATAGGCTCCAGGCTCTGAGCTGGCAGTCAGCACAGAGCCCGACGCGGGGCTCGAACCCATGAACCGCGAGATCATGACCTAAGTGAAAGTTGGACACTTAACCGACTAAGCCACCCAGGTGCCCCTCATATTTAGGTCTTTAATCTATTTTGAATTTACTTTTTTGTATGATGCAAAAAAGTAAACAGGTGATTAAGGAGAGCACTTTTTTTTTGGGGGGGGTGACTTTTTTTCCTTAAATAGTTTATTATCAGGTTGATTTATGTATTACATCCAGTGCTCATCCCAACAAGTGCCCTCCTCCATGCCCATCACCCCCCTTCCCCTCTCCCCCACCCTCCTCAGCCCTCAGTTTGTTCTCAGCATTCAAGAGTCTCTCATGGTTTGCCTCCCTCCCTCTCCTCAACTATTTCTCTCCTTCTTCTCCCACTTCATCCTCCGTTAACTTCCAAGGAGGGCACTTGTGCTGAGCACTGGGTGATGGAGTTGTTGAACATTGTACACTCGATAATAATATTACACTGTACGTAACTATACTGGAATAAAAAAAAAAAAGTGGATGCCTGCGTGGCTCAGTGAGTTAAGCGTTTGACTTTGAGTCATTCAGGTCATGATCTCACGGTTCATGAGTTCAAGCCCTGCATAGGGCTTTGGTTCTGACCGCTCAGAGCCTGGATGGA
The DNA here is from genome assembly GCA_017311185.1 of Proteles cristata cristata. Taxonomy (NCBI): domain Eukaryota; kingdom Metazoa; phylum Chordata; class Mammalia; order Carnivora; family Hyaenidae; genus Proteles; species Proteles cristata. Next base: position 1,227,649 of record JAESUZ010002737.1, on the reverse strand, counting down.
GTCTGTTCAGATTCTTGTGTCTCCCTCTCTTCCCCTCCTCTGCTTGCACTGTCTCTCTCTCTCTTTCTGAAATAAACAAACATTAAAGAAAGAAAGCCTCCAAAATAAAAGCCACAGTGATATTTGTGCTACAATTAGAAGTTACAAGTGGTGTCTTCTCCATAGTCTGCACTCATGATAGCTTTATGAAACTGGTATGTTCATTTTGGATCACCGTTCCTTTGAAGAGAAAGACACTTGAAAGTTCAGAAAAGAATAGTGATGGCTAAGAAGTTGGGCACCTGTATTCTTCATTATATTTATGTTGGAACTGTTTGGGGAAAAGAGCAAATCATAGAGCTGGTAGAGGCCATGTGTCATTTGGTTTCATTACTTTTAGTCTGCAGAGATGGAAACTAAGTCCTGAGAAGGGTACTGCACCCAGATTGCAACGAAGTCCAGAACTTTTGAGCCCCCCTCCCCTTCATCCTGTTTTAGTGTTTTTAAAATATTTTTTATTTTTCTTGTTTACTATCCTCAAATGTATGAAAGATTCTCCACATGAAGCAGAACCCTATAGTAGAAAATGCACCATCTTCAAGTGGGAGAGGCAGCTTCTATTATCCACATATAGGCAGCCCCTGATGCCCGAACATCTCCGATGTGGGCCTCCCACACGCCAGGTGCTAGCTTCCAGTTACTTCCACCACGGAGGTGGTCAGAGCTTCCTGAGATCACAGGTCACTATCCTTCTCTAGCCAAATGCTCACTGCTTGTGTTTTATTTAAACTGTTTATTAAAACTTTTAAAATTGTGAGAGAATATGCAAAAGGTAAAATTGACCATTTAACCATTTTTAAGTGTAAAGTTCAATGACATTAAGTACATTCACATAGTTATGCAGCCATTATTAACCATCTCCAGAACTTTGTCATCATACCAAATAGAAACTGTCCCAATTAAATACTAACTCAGGGTACCTGGGTGGCTCAGTCAGTTACACGTCCAACTTCAGCTCAGGTCATGATCTCACAGTTGATGAGTTTGAGCCCAGCTCTGTGTTGACAGTGTGGAACCTGCTTGAGATTCTGTCTCCTTCTCTCTGTGCCTCCCCTGCTCACACTGTGTCTGTCTCTCTCTCTAAAATAAATGTAAAACATTAAAAAAAAAAAAAACCCTAACTCCTCATTCCTCTCTTCTTCCAGCTTTGGTAACCTCTATTATTTGTCTATATGAATTTGTCTATTCTAGGTACCTCCTATAGGTGGAATAATAAAATATCACTTAATGCTCATTTTTATGAGATTCTCGCTTATTTTAAAAAACTGTGCCTTTTACTATGTGCTTAGCATTGTGGTAAGATATGCAAGATATGGAAAATTAGTAATCTAAGTGTTTCTTATTCAGTTATGTACTTTTTTCCCTTCCCAACTCTTCCCTGGATGAGGTCAGCCCTTATCATGAGTAGTCAAAGAATGTTTATTCATTCAGATTATGTTTAGAAGTCCATAGTAACAGATATGAAAAAAGTTAAAGAGGTGACTCTATCTTAGTTCTCTTATCTCCAGAGAAGGCAACATACAACCCCCTTAGTGATTCCCAATCCAGGGTCTTAACCTTAGTCATTTATTCTCAGATTCTTCAAGACTCTCATAAAATTTCTTTACCCCTCCTTTTTTTGGGGGTATGAGTCTTCATTCTAGTCTTTGAAGTTTAAACATCCAGATAAGACTGATTTGATCTGTGTGGTTTTTTTTTAAAAAAAATATTAACAAGAAACCCCAAATGGCCTCAACAGGTGTCTTTCATATCTCTTATCTTGGTTCATTAATGCCCAACTTCATCCTTCTGGCACTAAATCTATCATTATTATTTTAGCCTGACGTGTTTAGACTTTTCCTTGGTTCAAAGGGCAGAGTAGCTCCAACTGAAAGGAAGCGAGCTGTGGTGTGCAGGCTAAGTGGGGTATTGTACCAGACTGGCAGCAGTGAGGAGGCCCTGGCCTCATGCAACGTTAGACAGGGCGTTAGCACACATCCGAAAGCCCACTTTGGATGTCAGAACAATGACAAGATTTTAAAAATGTGAATTATCACCCAGAAAAACATTTAGAAAGCAATTAGTAATCATCATTGTTTTATTTTGTTTTTGTCCCTCTTTTCGGGAAACTGAGAAGCTAAGATAGAGTTTTAAATTTGTTTTTGTTTTGGTATTAAGGATGCTGTAGGTGTTAGTACCATAAGTAATAAATGAAAAAATAGAACGATTACTTGTATTACTGAGTATTAGCACTGTTCAGATGATATTATCCTTGGAAATGATTTGTGCATAAAGAGTTATAGATGGTAAAAGCTGAAAAGAAAAAATTCCTGTTAGCCAGGATGAATTGTTCTTCTATCTTTTAAAATAAGCAATTGGAGATGGATTTACAGGTTTATAGTATAGAGCTCCCACCAGTCCTGGGTGAGGAAAAAAATTCTTAACATATAGACAGCTACAGGACAGGGAAAAGCAGGAACACACAAAATAAAAGAGGAAAGTAGGAGTCTGGTGTTTGTTTTAAAATATCCTCACTTGGGGTGTGTGGGTGGCTCAGTCGGTTAAGCATCTGACTTGGGCTCAGGTTCTCATGGTTCCTGAGTTTGAGCCCCATTTTGGACTCACTGCTGTCAGTGCGGAGCCTGTTTCAGATCATCTGTCTCCCTTTTCTTGCCCCCTTCCTCCTCCTCTCTCTCTGTCTCAAAAATAAGTGAACATTAAAAAAATAAAACAGAATTTCCTGACTTGATCAAGGGCTGGAGCAGAGGTCTTTCTTCTGACGAGATACCCTGAACGTTCTCCATAAAGCATTTGCTTTTGGATGGGATACTTTTCTAACCAGCCTATATTTTTTGCTACCACCCCTTAAAGTTTTAACTTTTAACTTCCTTAAATATAGCATATATGGAGAAAACTGTACACATCCTAAGTTTACAGGTTGGTGTATTTCTGCAAAGTGGACACGCCCATCCAACAGCAGCTCGATCAAGTGCTCTAGTGATGCCTGCTTCAGTCACTGCCCTCGATATGATAAAGTTGTTTGTGCCTATTTGTGAACCTTATGTAAATGGAATCCAACGATATGTGCTTTTTTTGTACTTGACTTCTATTGCTTAACTTTATATTTTGTGAAACTCATTCGTGTTGTGGCTCCTTTCCTTAATTTTTATGCTTCTTAATTTTTTCTTTCATTTCTCTTCAGATTAACCCTTGGCTTTTATGTGTTACCTCCTTGATTCAGTGTCGACAGCCATGACATGTACACAGAGTGGCTCTCATGGTGGCCTTTGATGGCTGAGGCTGTCCCTGCTTTTTCAGCTCTACATAGTTATCAGGATGTAACTGTGTTCCAAGCAGCCTAAGGGCTGAATAGCTTTAATTCATTAACCTGTGACTGTTAACTTATAGTTCCACTACTTGTAGCCTCTTTGAGATTTCAACCGAACATTGACCCTGGGGAAGCAAAGAACAAGATGTTGTCAGAAAATCAGAGTTGACTGTGCTAGAAAATAGCCATCCCTGATATCAGGAAGTGGGCTCAAGATCACATCGAGAATGCTTATCCTTCAGGTTGACCTTCACCACTTCCCCGTGCCTCCCCCTGAAAAAACTGCTTGATCTGGGACTTTGGAGATGGTCTTTGGACACCAGTCTGCCATCTTCCCAGGTTGCCAGCTTCCTGAATAAGGCAACCTTTCCTTTCTAACCAACACTTGTTTCTACTCGCTTTCTAGTGAAGAGCAGCTGAACTTGGGTTTCAATAATAGGAAGAACTGAGAGCTAAGAAAAGAGGTCAGCGTCAGTGTACTCTGTCCCTGCGGTATCTTTAACGCTCTCCTCCTGTCTCCAAACCATTCTGGCCAAGTCCCTCAGTTAGCAGGAGAGTGGTAGATGCCCATTGCACCAGCCAGGTTAGATTCCATGGCAATGCTTCTCCAAACAGGACTCACTTTCCTCTCTAATTAGGGAGGGAGCAGGAGAGGGATGTGGTATGGGAGCAGATTATCAGCTTTGATAAAGGGATGGTTTGATTGGTTGGTAATTTGTTCATGATTTTTTCCCCTATTCTGGTGAGCTTGTTCATGAGAAACGGAATAATACTTCCCAAAATACATAAATAACTAACATTTTTTTGAGAGAGATTTAAACTGCATAAGCACACAGCTTAGAAGAAGAAACACAGAGGTTTTGATCCATTCAACTTTGGGTAATTGATTTTTACAGAATTTTTTCTAGGTCCCTTTGCAGCATAAAACTTATAGTAGTAGCTCTGTAATTCTGTAGGTCATCTTTTTACTAACTACTAGTCAAATTCATTCATCTTTATGTGCCATACAGAGGTAAAGTCAATAGCTGTCTGAAGTTGTCAACTTCAAATGCTAATGCAGTATCAAGAAAATCAATAGGATGTGTCGCCACTCTTGCAGCTTATTCTTCTGGCCTCAAAGGCAGGGAATAGGGAATATTCCTTGGGATGAAGTCAACTCTGATTTTGAAGTTACAGCTCAGGTGGTTATGAAACAAGGTATTTACAAGATGATTTTGCATTTCTTTTCCGATACTTCTTTACATATTACAGTCAGCGTTTGACGCACTGGGAGGAATTTAGGAGGAACTGGGAGGAAGAGTAATGTTTACTGTGATTTTAAACACTGTGGAAGAAACAGACGCTCCTATAACTCTGCAGTGACCGCAGAAGGGGAGGCAGGGTGGTGTAACATGGTGCCGTGAGTGGTGGATCTTTTTGACAAGTCTCTTACATTCAGTGACACTAGCTGACTGGATGGAAAAACCACTCCAGAGGCAATAGCTGGTTTAGAGAGGCCCCTCCATTCTCCTCTTCTTGGGGCATGGGAACCATTTTGACTTGTAACATGGAATGTGGAAAATTCTGTATATGATGGCACTAAAAGTTCCCCAAACACAACACTTAAAGGTCAGATGGATTAGAAGACCCATCGTTTGAAGGCTTAACAGGTGGAATATTGGTGGGAAATTTTCATTATTTTAGGACAGATGTTGGTAAGGGCAGCTTGATCTGAATGATGGCTTAGATGCAGGGCTGGGGCTCCAACCATCGGTCATGCATCCTCAACAGGAAATTAATATGAACTTGAATTACTCTCTGAAGCCTTTCCCCAAAGCACTTTTGTTTAAAGGAGAGAAAAAGCTCATTCATTAAATGTCACAGGCCAGATTACTCTGTTACCTGCTATGGCATCTCATTAACTGTGTGGAATGCAATATGGCTTGTTACTGTGTTTTAGAGAAGAATTCCTTCTTGCGGTGACCGCACTTCATTCACCCATGGCCCCTTATGTGCTGCTATACTCACTGCCTTTGAGATCCTCACCTTTATACTGCTCTGCTTTAAATGAAATAGAAAAGGGTTTGAAACCCCACAACCTAGTCCAAACCCTTTCCTTTCCAGATAAGGAAATTGAGGCCCGCAGAGATGACTTTCTAGATTGGAAGTGCGTGAGAGTGGTGGGGAGAAAATTGCTCTAGAAACAGGTGATTTCTGGGAACGAGAAGCACAGCTCTCAGTTGTGGAGGAGGACATTACAGGGCAACCTAACTTTGTAAAGCTTTGGTTTCACGAAGAGATTTTAACCATTGCAAGGATGTGCTTGATACCTTCTTTTGATTCTCTAAAGTTTTGGAACTCAGCTTTGGAGTCTTGAGCAGGCTGTTTCAGGAGGAAATTCAATGGCAACTTTCAGCTATGGCAATGTGAGGCCAGGCATGGGGGTACTGTGGTGAAGAGTGTTACTTGACTTTAGACTTTAGTCCACAGCTCCCTTCCCACCCCACAGAGAAGACCATGATGAAATGATAAGCCTGCCTAATCTACGCCCGGTGTTTCCTGGACGACTGCTTGTTGATTTGTGACGGTGCTGGAGATCCTCAAGTTCACTCTTCACCTGACTAACCTCATGGCTGTTTTAGACCCTCCCTCCTCAACTCTAGACTCTAACATGCAACTGTCCACTTGACATTTCCACTTGCTTGTCTAGTAAACACCGCAGACTTAACCCGGCCAAAAGTGAATTTCTGATGGTCTTTCCTAAATCGACTCCACTTGAGCACTTTTCGTCTTGGTTAACGGCAACCCTAACCTTCCCATTAGTCAGGCCAAGGCCCTCAGGCTCATCCTCCCCTCCTCTCTGTCTCACACCCTCATCCACTCTGTCAGCAAATCCCACATCTGACTAGTTCTCACTACCTCCATTGCTGGGCCACATCGTTTTCCTCCTGTCTTGCTTCAGAACCTTCTTAGCTTGTCTTTCTTTCTGCCTTTGCACCCCATTTCAGTCTATTAATAAAGTAGTCAGAGTGATCCTTTTTATAAGTAAGATCATGTCATTCTTTCCTCAGACACTCTGGGGGCTATTTCACTCACGGCGGGGGGGGGCGGGGTAGTTTGGCCTCGGGAGCACACAGCTCAAAGTGCCACACCCCAGACACACCCTTCCAGTCCACACCCTATCAGCCACAGCCCCTTCCCCTCCATGCCCCTCCCCTTCCGTTATCACCCCCTCCAGGCATCACCCCCCTCACTCCTGGTCACTCCACTGCAGCCACCCCAGCCTCTGGGCTGAGCCTCAAACTCCCTTGGCTTTGCTTCTGAATTAGGGCATTTGACTGGGGGGTGGGGACAGGGGGGAGGGTTCCCTCTCCATGAGTCACTCCAGCCAGCTTTCTAACTTCTCCACACCTTGCCCAAATGTCCCTTTCGCAATAATCCTCCTAGTGATGGGGAAAATCTGTGTAAGATGGCCCACAGGACTGATAGGAGACACCTGTCCCCGATTAAGGAGGAATGGGAAGCAACAGGCTATAAATTATTCCCTCTGCGAATGCTCCGGGCTCCGACCTCTGGAGAAGGATCTCCTCTGGGTCCGCGCGTGTAAAATAAACCTCCTCCCTTCCAAGATCTCCGAATGCCACTTGGTTCTTCCCCTGGGTGATCCAGACCAGATTCCGTAACGCTAGCTAACACGGAAGAACACTTTCCACCCCCACCCTCTCCCCACCCAGTCTTGCACAGGGAGATGCACAGAACAATTTCTAGGTAGGAAGCTGCGGGAAGCTCTCAGGACTCTCGCGAGACCCGGCGCCCTGCGCCTTGGCTCCTCTGGCTCCACGCGGGCGCGTAGGCCGCAGGGGTTCGGGGAGAGAGTCCGGACGCGAACGTGCAGCGGGAGTCCGCAGAGCTCTCTGGCTGCGTTCCTGCGAGGGTCCAGGAGGACCCCTGGGCCGGTGGACTCCGTCAAGCCAGCCGGGCACAAAGCGCGGCTTCCTGCCGTGAGACCCGCTTCTGCGCGCTGCGTGCCCCGCGCGCACCTGGTCCTCCCGGGGGCGCTGGCGTCCCCTCGGTGACCCGGGTCCCTGGGGACGTCAGCGACACGGCGTCACGCCCAGCCACGTGAGCCCGGGCTTCAGGCCCTGGAGGGGCTGGACGTGGTGGGAAAGGAACGCACCAAGACGGGGGCCGCAGACTGACAGCGGAGCGACAGAGAGGGCCGCGCAGGGTCGCCGGTCAGGCCAGAGCCGCGTTCCAGCAAGTGAGCAAGTGATGCCGGGTTAGTAGATTGCCGCTGGGGACGGGGGAGAGGACAGCTGGATCGGGGTAGACACACTTCAATTTTGCCAGCTGTTGCCACACCTGCCATTCAGGACTCTGGCAATTCACGTTCTCACCGCCAGTAGTGCGTTACTTCTGGACTCCAAACCCTTGAAAATACTTGCGTTATCATGGTAAAAATTCCCTGCCAGTCCCATAGGCAAAGACTTATATATTACTGTTTGAGTTTATGTGTCTTTTTTGTTTGATTTTTTGTGTGTGTTGGTGTTTTTAAAATTATTTATTTATTTTTAATTTACACCCAAGCTAGTTAGCATATACTGCAACAATGATTTTAGGAGTAGATTCCTTAATGGCCCTGACCCATTTAGCCCATCCTCCCCCCCCGAAAAGCCCCTTCCAGCAACTCTCTGTTCTCTATGTTTAAGAGTCTCTTATGTTTGTTCCTCTCCCTGTTTTTAATATTATTTTTGCTTCCCTTCCCTTATGTTCGTCTGCTTTGTATCTTAAAGTCCTCATATGAGTGAAATCATATGATATTTGTCTTTCTCTGACTAATTTCACTTAGCATGATACCCTCTAGTTCCGTCCACGTAGTTGAAAATGGCAAGAGCATATTCTTTTTGGTTGCTGAGTAATTGAGTTTATAGGTCTTTAATTACTATTAAGAATGAACATATTTTTACATCTTTATTGATAAGTTGGGACTGTCACTTCTACGAATTATCCTTTAATTGTCAAATTATAAAATGACTTTTTGAATTAACCATTTCTTCATCTTAAATATTGTACCTGGTTTACTTTTTGTGTGTTTTTTTTGTGGTGTGTTGCTGGTCAGGAAAGTTAAGTGTTTAGATAGTTGACTATGTCAACTTTTTCTTTTATGGGATATATAGTTTGTTGTCTTGCTCAGAAAAGTGTCTCTTAGCCCTCTTCATATGAATCCGTGTCCATATCTTCTAAGTTGTCTGCGATTTTGTCATTACACTGAAATGGTTCTGAAATCTGAAGTTTATTCAGGTTAAATATGTGTGGTGGCTGCAAGTCTGACTCCAGGCCTGCACCCTCTTCCGTACACATCTGCAGCGCCGTGTTGAAGCTCCGCCCAAGAGGAGGTGGAGAGGCTTTCCTCCAGCTAGGCAGTCTGGGCTGGCCTTGCGACTTGCTTTGAGCAACAGAATGGAATGGAAGTGACCATGTGCCCGTTCTAGTCTTAGACGTCCTAAGAGACCTTTGATGCTTCTTGCTGTCAGCGCCGTGAGCTTGCTGGGTGAGGAGACTCATGCGGCCCTTTGCTTTCCATCACTCAAGCTGACAGCCTGATGGAAGCAAGCCATCCTCAGAGATGCGAATGAGGTTATCTTAGACCCGCCGGTCCCTGGCTAAGGTATCGGCTGAGCGGTAGCTGACAGCCGCAGACACATGAGTGAGCCCAGCCAAGACCAGAAGAAGAGCGCTCCCCTGAGTCACCCACAGGAAAGGGATCTAGATACATGGTTGTTTTAATTAAAAAATTTTTTAATGGTTTTTATTTATTTTGGAGAGAGTGAGACAGAGAGCAAGTCGGGGAGGGGTGGAGAGAGGAGGAGACACTGAATCTGAAGCAGGCTCTGAGCTGTCAGCACAGAGCACGACATGGGCTCCAGCTCACAAGCCAGGAGATCATGACCTGGGCTGAAGTCTGAGCTTAAGCAACTGAGCCATCCAGGCGCCCCAATACATGGTTGTTTTAAGGCCCCTAAGGTTTGGAACTTGCCCTGTAAGGTAGCCTACAAAACTGATGTACGAAGTAGGGAATCTCATTTTATTTATACAGGGGTTAGCATGTGGTCTAACATTATCACTGAATAGTTCATCTTTTCTTCGCTGATTTGAAATGTCACTTTTATTCCAAATACATTGTCTTGGTTCTGCCTCTGGGTTCTCCATTATATTCTCTAAAAATTTTTTTTAATGTTTATTTTTGAGAGAGACAGAGACAGAGCACAAGCTAGGGAGGGGCAGAGAGGGGGGGAGACACAGAATCCAAAGGAGGCTCCGGGCTCTGAGCTGTCAGCACAGAGCCTGTTGCGCGGCTCAAACCCACAAACTGTGAGATCATAACCTGAGCTGAAGTGGGACGCTTAACTGGCTGAGCCACCCAGGTTCCCTCTCCATTATATTCTATTGGTTAATTTGTCCTTCATGTAATAGCCTTGCTCAATATGTTTCAATATCTTGAAAGGTAGGTCTCACTTTTCTGTTCTTTTTTCCTACAATTTTTAGTTCTTTTATTCTTCCAGATGAACTTGGTATAATTTTTCCACGTTCCAAAAAAATATGTTGGGCTTTTGATTGGAATGATATTAAACATATCATTTGAAAACTATTGACATTTACAAAATATTGAAGTGCTTTCTCTAGAAACAATATTTTGAATCATTTCAGTCATATTTTGTATATTACAGAAGAATTTTATAGTTTTCCTCTTGTAGCTTTCTTACATTTCTTATTAAATTTGTCTTTTATTATATTAAAAATTTTTGTAAAAATATTTATATATTTTTGAGAGAGAGAGAGAGAGAGCGAGAGAGCGAGGCAGAGCATGAATGGGGGAGGAGTAGAGAGAGAAGGAGACACAGAATCCAAAGCAGGCTCCAGCCCTGAGCGGTCAGCAGAGAGCCCAATGCGGGGCTCGAACTCACAGACTGTGAGATCATGACCTGAGCCAGTCTGATGCTTCACGGACTGAGCCACCCAGGTACCCCATATAGTTTTTTAATTTTATATTTAAAAAGGCTACCTTTTCATATTCGATAGTTGATTATTTTTGATATTTAGAAAAATTATTGACCTTGATGTTTTAATTTTGTAACTGACTACTTTCCTGAACTCCAGTTATATTAAGAAATATGTTTAAAGTTGGATTTTTCAGCTATATGAATCATGTTGCAAATAATGATATTTTTTCTCCTTTCCAATATGTTTTCCTTCTGTGTTGTTTTTGAGTCTTGTTTGGTTAGCCCTCACAGAATAATGATAAAGAATAGTGGTGACAGCGTCCCTGAATCTCACTTGTGTTGTTTTTAAATAAGACAGTAACTCTTTGAGAGCACAGTTCGTGTTTGGTTTTTTATTTTTCTTCCCTTGATCCTTGGCACAGAGCTTTGCTCCTATCTGACAGTAAACACAGATTCGGTAATGCAAGGATCAAACGTTACTGCTGACCTTCTGTGTGTCAGACATTGTAGTTGGAATGGGGGGTTGTGAAGACTGTGGTTCAACAGCTTCCGGCCTCCTTTCGTCCATTTATATTGTATGGGCTTTGGTGTTCGGTAGAACCAGGGCCAAACCCTGGCTTTGTGTCCTATCAGTTGTGGGACTTTGGAAAATTTATTTGACCTTTTAAAACATTTTTAAGTTTATTTATTTATTTTAAGAGAGGGAGAGAGGGAGGGGGAGAGAATGAGCGAGCATGTGTGAGCCAGGGAGGGGCAGAGAGAAAGAGAGAAGAAGAAAGAGAATCCCAAGCAGGCTCTGCACGCTCAGTGTGGAGCCCAACACGGGACTCGAACTCCGGAACCGTGAGATCATGATCTGAGCCGAGATGAAGAGATGGATGCTCAACTGACTGAGCCACCCAGGCACTACATGTCACCTTTCTAAATTTCAGCTTTATCCCCCTGAAAATCTGGAAGTTAACCATAACGCTGTCATGAGTCTGTCGGGAAGATTGAAATAATATGTGTAGAAAAGCATATTGCAGGAGTTCTAAGTAAATGAACAGAGATAGGAAATACAGGAGGAGAAGCCAAGGCGGCTGAGGGGGAAGTATGGGCTCAGATTTGGACACGCTTAGTCGAAAGTACCTGTGCAACTCTAATTGCAGTGATACATCCAGCAGCTGAACTTCCAGATCTGGAACTTGGAGAGATTTAATTTTATGAATGTGTCAAGGCCAAGAAAATCACTCTTGCCATTTCAAAAAGGGTGGCTTGGGTGGGCATGTATGGGAGGGCATGCGCATGAAGCTACACTGAAGACGGAAAGCCAACACAGTGGAGACAGCTCAAGGGTGAGGGGATCGTCAGGAGAGTGGTCCAGGGAGCTGTGGACGACGGACCCGTGGGCGCCAGCCTTCGGGAGGTCGCTGTGCCCTCTGCGGAGCAGCTCCCCCGGATTGGTGGATGGAAGCCTGGCTGCAGGGCAGGTGGGGGGTGAGAAAGGAGAGCAGAGCTCTGCAGGGAGGACGGAAGGCGCTGCAGGGCTGTCCGCTGGCCTGGTGGCTGGTTCGTGCTCCGAGGTGGGGCTCAGATGTGGGCCTGGGAAGCTCTCCCGTGGGTGGCTACATCCGAAGCCCGTTCTCTTAGGGCTCGAGCGCCCTTTTGGGTGCTCCCAGAGCGTAACTGCCAAAGAGAGAGAGGGTCTCCCCGCTTCATGCTGGAATATGAAGCGCTGCGGAGTCCAGAGAGTGCAGGGGGTCTCTGGCTTCTCGAGCCCCCGGAACGTCAGCCCAGCGGACCAGGTGTTTGCCAGCAGCATATGCTGCAGGGCCTGGCAAGCAGCGTAGTGCCCAGCGGCACAGTCCCCGGTCCCAGACGGAGCTGTGACCAGGGACAGCAGTGGCTGGAAGGAATGCCAGGCACTTCCAGAGGCCGTTCCCAGTGGGTGTGGTGGTGCCTTATGACCCGAGAGGAGATGGTGGCTGAGTCTCCACGTGATACCTAACAGGGCTCACCTATCGGTACATTTGAGGGAATCTGTGGGGATTCTCAGGAAATCCATCAGGACGGTTTGAGGGCTGAGAGTCCCTTGCGGCAGGTAAGTGTCGGAGCCTGCAAAATAAGGGTAATGGGTAGGCCTGTGTTCCTTTGTGCACCCATGAGCTAGAGTGTTCCACGGCAGCATGGGGGCAGGTGAAGGAATTGTTCTTAAATAGGCCATAGGAACCCCAGCAGAATGAGACGGGAGTAAACTTCCCGTCTCTGGGATTGCCTGTGCATTCCATATTAGTCACACACACACGCACACACACACACGCACGCACACACACATGCACGCACACACACACACACACACAGTTCTGGGGTGAAATCCGGGAAACAGTGGATTAAACAATATTGAATGGGTGTTTTTAATAGATTCTTCCTGGGTCTCTGGTGTCCTAGTCTAGGCAAGTCATATTCACTGAGCACCTACCGGGTGGACGAGGTGCACTGGTGAAGACCGCAGACCTGGTCCCAGCAGGGTAGAAAGGGAGACAGTACTAATATAGACTGTGAATCTAGAGGAGGAAGGGCATGGAGCACCCCCCATATTTATACCATGAAGCCCTTCTGGAGGAACACCGAATGAATAGCTTTCGTGTTCCGTGGAATGCAGTTTGGGTGCACTGTGCTGTAGCGAAGGAGAAGTGGGAGGAAAGCAGGAACGGTGTGCTATGGCGTCTGGCCTCTAGGTAAAGGACACTATACACCAACAGTGAAAGACAAAGGAAGATAGAGAGTGTTTATAAATGAAGAACAGATCTCAAACCGGGCTTAAGTGACAGGAAGGAGATTCTGCATTGCCTGCATCCTCCAGACCCCTGAGGAGGATCTCTGTACAAGAGCTGGCGGCTCACATTTGGTTCAGGACTGAAGGCCCTGTCATGCACCAAAATTGCATAGAGGAGGGTCTGGGTTCAAGGACTGAAAAATGACAACCAGGACTTGACTTAGGTAACTTTTACTTTGGTTTAATAGCACAGTACCTCTCGTTGTTGTTGTTGTTGTTTTTTTCCTTGCATTACCTCCAAGTGATTTGGAAAGCCTTTATTGCCCCTTTTCACATTTATACTTGATTTTTAAAAACATTTTTTATCATGAGCTTAAATAGTCATCAAATGATGCAGTTACCAGATTATTGCTTATTATATATGTGCTTCAAATATATTTTTGAAACTGCAGATTTAAGTTAACTATTCATAAAATATGCCCACCATATAATTAGTTTAAAAAAATTCCTTGTGTTGACTTTCTCCCCTAAGTTGTTGAGATTTTCTGTCTCCACTACTGGAGTGGAAACTCCTTGGGGGCAGAGATTTTTCCCCTCCTTATTCATTTTTGTTTCCTCTACAGAACCAAGAATGGGGTGTCACACACAGGAGCTGCTCAACAGATGCTAGTTGAATGAATGAAATTGGAGGTGATATAACTCAGGCCACAGCTATAAAATAAAACTCATATAGAGGAAAAATATGGACATCAAATTTACAGCTGAGTTTTTTAAGTTATAATGGATATTATTGGCTTTTGCATTATTAACAATAAAATTCATAGACTATGAGCAAGTGGTTCTGTTTTTTTTTTTTTTAATATATTTTTAAATTTATTTCCAGGATAGAGAGAGAGACAGCGTGAGCAGGGGAGGGTCGGAGAGAGAGGGAGATACAGACTCTGAAATTGGCTCCAGGCTCTGAGCTGGCAGTCAGCACAGAGCCCGACGCGGGGCTTGAACCCACAAACCGTGAGATCATGGCCCAAGTGAAAGTCAGACGCTTAACCGCCTAAGCCACCCAGGCGCCTCTGTGGTTCTGTTTTTTAATTAAGTTTTTGTTTTAACTCTAGTATAGTTAACATACTAATATAACATGTTATATTAGTTTCAGGTGTACAGTATAGCGATTCAACAATTTTGATGGCATTTTGTGATTAGAATGTCAAGTCTGAAATCAGGATGTTGGAGCCATCCTGCCTCTGGACACGAGATGGCGCCCACACACCACCAGAGAAGGTTTGCAACTGACAGTCTGAAGTTCTTGTTTACTGACGGAGATAGTTGGCTCTGTGGGAAATTCTGCACCAAATTGATTTCCTAAGGACTTCTGGGCCATTGCTCTAGTTTCCAAAGAAGGGTTTCATATATGTGCATGAAAACCCGATTGTAAAGCACCCAGCTCAGGCTGTATTGAAGGCCAAATCCTATTTCTGTGAATGTAGTGACATTGTCTTTTCCAGTGTGGTCTTTGTAGCTTTTAAGCAACTCCCTTACAGAGAAAGAAAAGTGCAAAGGAAACAGCAGCGAAAGCCAGAGAGACAGAGAGGGTATTCTCAGGAATCACTGCTGACCTACAGAGGAACCCACGACAAAGTACTTTGGCAAAATCACTCGCCCTGAGAGAGCAAGCCTGGGTTTCTTCATACCAGAATGAGGACACTACCTCAGTGCTTTCTCATCTGTGGGGAGGATTCACTGTGTCTTGTCACCTCTCATCTTGCTCTGCAAAGCTGTTGTGCTGTAGTCAGTTTCTCTCTCTTTTTCTCTCTGCTGTTTTCTTTCCTCTATTATTCCGGGGGCTTCCATTATCAGAGTGCAGGGATGAAGTGGTAAAAACAAGAAAAAAACAGGCTCTGTCACTTGCCACCTGAGCTAGTGTCCTCTTTGAACGTCAGTTTACTTATCTGTAAAATGAGGTTAACAACACATACTTGCAAAGGTTGTTTTTGTGAGAATTGAACAAAATAGTAAATATATGGTCAATGATGTATTTTCTTATACCTCTAAAGAAACAACAAATGTAGACGAATACTAACCAAGAATCTGAGTCTAAAATTTTCACTGATTCATTTTCAGTCTTATTACTTCTTAGCCATCATGTTTGTTTCTCTTCAGTTGGGGTGGCTCTTTGTGACATGATTGGTTTTTCCATCATTCTTTTATGGGACACAGCACCCAGTATGCTCCAGGCCCTGTACTAGGTACTGCTGAGACTATGACAACAAGAAGAACAAAATCCCAGGGGTGCCTGGGTGACTCAGTTGAATGCGCAACTGTCTCGTGATTTCGGCTCAGGTCATGATCTCACAGTTCCTGAGTTCGAGCCCCACCTTGGGCCTGCTTGGGATTCTCTTTCTGCTTCTCATTCTCTGCGCCTCCCCTGCACATGCTCTCGCTCTCTCTCTCTCTCTCTCTCAAGATAAATTAAGTAAACTTAAAGAAAAAAGGAACAAAATCCTTGACCTCATGGAATGTATGTTTAGTGGCAGAAATAAGTAATAAACAAGTAAACATATGTAGTTGCAAATATTTAATATGAAGGAAACAAACAAGTGTCATTGTTTAAACAAAGTAACAGTGAGTGAAGGGATATCCTATTTAGGATGGTCAGGGAGGGTGTTTTGGGGAGGCAAAATCCAAAGACAAAGGAAATGGAGACGAAGGTGAATATGTTCCTGTGGAGTAGGCTAGGAAACAATCCATGAACACCTGCTGAGAGATTTTTATTGTTTAATGTTTATTTATAGTGAGAGGGAGGGAGAGAAGGAGAGAGTACAAGCAGGAGAGGGGCAGAGAGAGAGGGAGAGGGAGAGAGAGAGAGAAAGAATCCCAAGCAGGCTCTGTGCTGCCAGTGCAGAGCCCAGTGCAGGGCTTGAACTCATGAACTGTGAGATCATGGCTCGAACCAAAGTCAAGACTCAGACGCTTAACTTGACTGAGCCACCCAGGAGTCCTGAGATTTTTATTTTTATTATACTTAAATAATAAATGCAACTGTGCTCAGGATAATGTAATAATACCATCTGTTCTGTAACACAGATTAACATATTTCTCTGGGAGATCAGATCAGGTGCATCGTTCTACCCTTGTGCTTCCCTTGCAGTCTCACCCACTGCAGGTGCCTGCTGAATGCTTGTGGAATCCACACGTGGTTGCGATGGTCCCTCACTGTAGGCAAGGCAGGTATTGTTGCTCCATTGCAGGACTTGTCCCTGGGCTTATGGGTCACGAAGGAGTCACAAGACCTAGGGTCATAATATATGTATATTATGACTTTTACTCCAGTGTTCTCAGTATTTCCCTCTTTGGAATTAAAGTTTCATCCTTGGGGAGCCTGGTTGGCTCCATCAGTTGAGCGTCCAACTTCAGCTCAGGTCATGATCTCACGGCTTGTGGGTTCCAGCCCCCTGTGGGGATCTGGAGCCTGCTTCGGATTCTGTGTCTCCCTCTCTCTGCCCCTCGCCTGCTCACACTCTGTCTTTCTCTCTCAAAATAAACACCATAAAATTTTTTATAAAGAAGTTTCATCCTTATGTTTGTGGAAGTTTTCTCCACTGTATATGAATGCTTAGGTGAGATACAGTTTGTATGTTTGACTAAAACCTGTATAATCTTGTAGGGAATTAAGTTGTTTCTAGGTAATATTGGTATTAATCCCAGTGGAATTATCCACAACACCTATACTCCACCCATCAAATTCTAGACAGGTACACACCTGCCAGTTGCTGATTCTTGGGTGTGTTTCACAAACCAATGATTAGCTTCAAAATTCTAATGCTTCTGTGAGCTATTAAAGAATGATTCCAAAACTTCAGGAAAGATGAGGTGATACCATTGTGTGTATTGTAGAAAATCAGTCAGTGTTTTAGGAGTGGGAGACAAATTCTTTCACATTCTTTCATATTTAAGGAGGTAAAATTCACATGTATCTCATGTGTTGATAGATTAAGCAGGTAGCTGAAAAGGTGCCTGAATAGAATGGTTTGAAGACAAGATCTCTAGTCAGAAATCTCATAAGGATCTGGAGTGTCACCCTCATGGCTTCGACTCTTCATTTCAGGTAAAATCTTTGCCTTGTAGCCTTTCTTTAAATACAAATGTATCAACCCATCATGCTAGGTTAGGTTCTGGGAGAAGTGCAGAGAAGGACACAAATCATCCCCTCTACCACCGTCCCCTTCCCCCACCAAGAAACTCATTCATTCACTCATTCATCATTCCACAACTAATTCCTGAGCACACCTTATATGCATGATGCTGTGGTAGGCTCTGGAGGAATCAAATAGCTAACATATTTCGAATGCTCACTATGGACAGACACTGACCATTCAAAGTGCTTTTTATGTGTTAACTCATAGGCTTATAGCCTCTGTTGATAAACCAGAAAGTGAGGTCCAGAAAGATTAGGTAGATTACCTGAGATTGTACTGCTAGGCAATGGTAGTGACAGGATTCAGCTTTGGGCAGTTTGACTCTAGAACCTGAGCCTTAACAGGGTCCCGAGGCCTAGTTGTGGGGACAGAAATGTAGAGAGCCAAACCACAGTCCAACAGGGCTGTGATGGACAGGTAACCAAGGAGGACTTCTGGAACCGGCTGCCGGAAGAGGTAGGAAGCCATCACCAGACAGGACACGCTGACTGTGGAGCTGTAGCTTCACCACAAACAATATAAATGTGAAGGTGCACCTCTTTTCTTCCTCACTGATATCTTCACTTTGCTGTTTTGGTGTATCATACCTCTGAACTCACTGTAGTAATAGCGTTTTGAATTGTTTCTCAACTACTATAAATGAGTATATTACTGATTGAAGCGGTGAACATTGGGTTTGTAACTTATGGCAGGTAGGTCATACGTAAGAATTTCACTGTATGTTCTTGCTTTTCTCTCTCCTTTTGTTCTCTGGGTTGAGTGTGGGGCCTGAGCCAGAGTGGAGATTTCAAGACGCTGGTAGCAATTCTATTTTGCTTAAGAGGACCATGTAGATCTCATTACAACCACTAGAGATGACCTCAAGGGAAATATGGGTGATAAATTTAGCCACACCATGAGATTTATCCATGAATCCTCTACTTGCTTATTGTTCCTCAAAATCTGTGTCTTTTGTCTCCTTTCCCTGAAGGTCAGCATCATTGCTCTTCCTGACTAATGGGCACAGCCCATAGCCTGCCTCTTTAAGGGAGCCTTCCCAGGACCTCACCACTGATTCCCCTCATGCCAGACTCCTGTGGTACTTAGGGTCTAACCCATTCATTCTAGTATTAAATCAGCATGGCTTTGAATAGCTGATTTTTTTCTGTTATGACTTCATATTTCATATCGTTTCCTCAAATAGAAGCTTCTGGTTAGCTATATCTAGCGTAGGGCTTCCTTTTAAAGCCAAGGAAATCTTGAATGTGCACCTGTTACGTTTCTCTCCTTTTAAGATCATAGGCAAGTCAATTTTCCCAATTCTATTTTGCTTAAAAATTAGTTCATCTTATGATTGCTGACTAACACTTTTGTATAAGCCTCATTTACATTGAAATCATTACATTATAAAAATTTATAAGTATCATCATGGTTGTTGCAACTTTTGAGAATATTTACACCGTTTGAGTAAACTGAAAAACTTTTTTTCAACATAAAATACACATAACATACAGTTTATCATCTTAACCATTTGTATAGCCTTTTAAAATCTCCATGCTTTTGAGCTAAATAGTCTGAATGCATTTCTTTATTTTAAGAGGTCTAACATTCAGAAATGTATAGGGCTCCAAGTGTCTCCCGTTGGAGCATTTTTTTGCTCAAACAGTACTCAACATTTTTACTGTTTTACAGTGAAAACACGGGATCGATACATTAGGACTATATTTACACAATACCTTCATTACACTTTAATTTTTGTAATCCTAATTAACTCTAGATTGTAAAAGCTTAAGTTCCCAGTTACATAGAACTGCACCAAACTCATCACATTGTGCTTTTTACTTCTAGCCTTCCCTAGGGTTTTTTTTTTTTTTTTAATTTTTTTTAAAAATATTTTTATTTATTTCTAGGAGAGAGAGACAGCGTGAGCAGGGGAGGGTCAGAGAGAGAGGGAGTCACAGACTGAAACAGGCTCCAGGCTCCGAGCTGGCAGTCAGCACAGAGCCCGACGCAGGACTCAAACCCACGAACCGCGAGATCATGACCTAAGCGAAAGTTGGACGCTAAACCGACTAAGCCACCCAGGCGCCCCAAGCCTTCCCTAGGTTTTAAGTGTTACTGATATTCGGAGCTAGCAGTGAATTGTTTTTGACATTATATTGAACATTGTGATTTAAAAATCTAACTAATACTAATAATATGAATACTGTTACTGCTAGTAACTAACGTTTGTTTGTTAAGTACTTAACCGTATTACCAGGGGCTGTTCTAAGTGATTTATGTAGACTGACTTATATGTGCAAATCATTGATTCTAGTTAATTCCTATAGAGAGTAACTATTAATAACCTCCCATGAAGTTAGACCTACGGTGGGTACAGATGTTTCTTGGCTTCCCCTGAGTTTGTTCTTGGGATAATAAGGCACAGATATTAAAGCTCACCTAGGAGTAGGTGAATAGAAAACTACACGAGATTGGAGGTCTCTTGAATTATTTATATTTGATACCCCAAGTGTTACTTAGCACCTAAATGTTTGAGAAATAAACTAATGAATATTATTCAATATGAGCCCAGTGAAATATAGCACTATGATGGGCTTTGAAATGGCAGGGAAAACAGCTGTTCAGGGAGCGGATTTTGCAGCTAGAACTTACCTGCTGTTAGGGAAGGAACTATTCCTGTTAAAAAAAAAAATTGAAGTACATAGTGTTGGCTTCGTTTATGATTGCAAATGTCAAAATTCCATTAATTTGATTTTTAAAGTTTAAGGTATTCTGCCATTTGGTTACTCTGTATATGAATAGAATGACATTTATTCTACTTGGCTCTCTGTAAGCTACACATGCACATTTGTTTGAAGGGTATCAGTTATTCCTTTAATGAGAGTTTTCGGAGCACACCCTGTTGGGCTAAATAAGATATGTGATCTGAAGGAAAAGAACTACCCTATAAAGTTTAGAATCTAACGGAAGACGGATCTAACACACGTGTAAGTCTTAAGTTTTATAATGAAAAACTGTGGGATGAAGTGGCAATGAGTGATACAGACAAGGCAATACATCTGTAGAGTTTGGAGAAGGGAGAGAACGAGCTGTGAGGGTCTTGTGAGGATGCTAAGATTCTGTTCAGACCCAGACTGCAGGAAGGGGAATATGGAGGGTCCTTTAGGAGTGGAAGTTTATTGTGACCTGGAACAGGAATGAATAAGGACTGATTTTTTTAAATTTTTTTAATTTTTTAAATTAAATTTTATTTTTTTACAGTTTATTGTCAAATTGGTTTCCACGTAACACCCAGTGCTCATCCCCACAAGTGTCCTCCTCCATGCCCATCCCCCCCTCCCCCCACATCCATCAGTCCTCAGTTTTTGTCAGCATTCAAGAGTCTCTCATGGCTTGCCTCTCTCCTTTTCCCCCACCATTTCCCTCCTTCTTCTCTCCCTTGTTCCTCAGTTAAGTTCCTCCTAATCCTCCTATATGTGCAAACATGTGATATTTGTCCGTCTCTGCCTGACTTATTTCGCTCAGCATAACACCCTCAAGGTCCATCCATGTTGCTACACATGGCCAGATTTCATTCTTTCTCACTGCCATGTAGTATTCCATGGTATAGATAAACCACACCTTTTTGATCCGTTCGTCCGATGATGGACACTTAGTCTCTTTCCATGTTTTAGCTATTGTGGAGAGTGCTGCTATGGGGTACATGTGCTGAATAAGGACTGATTTTTGAGGAACAGTAATAATTTTTTTTTCCTGGCTGGAGTGGGGAGTTTTGTTTTTGTTTTTTCATAAGGCTTTTTATTGAGCATTTACACGACAAGCATTGTGCCAAATATTAAGGTATATCATTAACTTAATGCATAATATAGCCTTATGAAATAGCTACTACTAACTTCATTTCCAGATGAGGAAAGTCAGACTGAGTCACTTGTCTTGGGTCCTATGGCTCGGCAGCAATGGAGAAGACACTTGATCTCAAGTCTCTCCCTCACAAAAGTTTGTGCAGTAACCCATCTGCTCTCATTTCAATTTGTCCAAATCTGGATAGAATGCACGTGTCACTCTCTTTCTCCAAGTCTTCCCTCCCTTTGGTATATTTACGGAATGGTGGGCTTATGCCATGGTTCCTCTGAGTTACTTCTCTGCAGCACAAGTTCTTGTTCATTTCTCTCAGCTCAGGCCTGGGGTTCTGCATGTCTCCTAGGCAGTCAGTAGCCTGGTCACCACAACTGTAGTCCTTGTGATATGATGCTGGCTTCAGCAAGATGGTGATATGGAAATGGACACAGTGTTTATTACTGATCTGATACTTAATTTTGTACCATGTCACCAACATAAAAAACGACTGAAGGAATGAACTGGAGGTTATCTTAGTTTGGATATAAGTTTAGCTGTGGAAACACAGACCCAACATTAATAATGGCTTCACTGTGATGGGGGTTTGTTTCTCTGCCACATACAAGTCTAAGCTGTTACAAGACTCTCCTCTCTCACAGGGGCAGGGACCCAGACTCCTACCTTACTGCTCTCCCATTACAAGGCAGCTTCATGTAAAGTCCAAGGTGGGGAACCAACTTCCTTCTAGTTGAGTCTTTTAAAAGGAAGCCTGGAAGTGGCACACATCACTTTGACAATCATCCTGTTGGGCAAAACATGGTCATGTGGTTCTAGGTAGCTAGGAGGTCCTAGGTCCTAGGTCCCTGGAGGGTGAGGAATCTTGTCTGTGTTCTGGGTGACCAAGTAGCCAGCTTAAACCCAACGGTTCTATTACTATGAAAAGAGAAGAATGAATATTGAGAGCTAATTATCAATCTCTGCCTCAGAATTCTAAAAAAGGATAAAACTATAAAACTTGGATGGTAAATATGGCTGTACCAAGAGTCTATTAGAAAAGGCTAAACTATTAAATCTCTTTGGGAGGGATGCTTTGCCTAATAGGCATCGTCTAGTTACAATCTTTGCTTTTCTATTTCAGGTGTGTTTTCTTTTTTTCAGCGAGAGAAAGAGAAAGAGAGAGAGATTCTAATGTACTTCTCCATTCTTTTAAAGGAAACTGTCTCTTTCCAGAGAAGTAGTTCCCCCTCTCAGACCCTCTTCTGGCACTATCGTTAGAAACAATAATCTGTAGCCACACCTTTGCCAAATTCTGAGTTGTTTTGTCTAGAGTTACAAGGGACATGAGCAGAAAACCTCAGCATTGGCTTTGGTTGAGGTGAAGTCATGCTTCTTCATTCTCCAGCAGACTACGTGGGTGATTAATGGGGTATGTGTGTACTCATATACACAGACATGCACCCATATCCCACTTAAAGGAAACAGGGACAAAAAGTATTCTTAGATTCGATGCAGTCTGACTGTAAGTCAGCAAAGAGAAATGCTGCTGCAGGGTCACCGTTTGCAGAGATACTGCAGCCCACAGCGTTGAGTGAGCCGCATGCCTTTTGTGGACTAGTGTGTCCTCTCATTCAGGGGAGAATCATTCCTCTTCTCAAACGTCAGGGCCAGCTATTCCTAATGACTGCTGTCAAGCTATTTTAAGAAGGTTTGAAATGACACCTTTTCACCTTTGGGTCAGGTAAAAGTTTTGTTCAACATGTACTCCTGTCTCCCCAAACTAGTCTAAAGTCATAATAAAAGAAAATGTAAAAATATGTATTCGCTTATTTTCTGAGTAAACCATAGTGTCTGTGTGGGTGTGGTAGTTAGATTTGTATTTCTAATTAGGTTTGGTAAAATGTTCCCTTATAATTTGAGAATTCTCTGTGCTCGTGTATCCTCTGGTAATAGTGGTTTTTCTGGCTTGATGTGGTTTTCTGTGATGAGTCCTTGGCTTGCTTCTATCTGCTTTGCTACCTTTTAGTCCCAGCTCTGCTGTGTTGAGGATACATTGCGTCCTTCCTGTCAGCTGCTAAACAGTTACTTTTAATCAAAACCCCCCACTTAACCTGTCCCCAGCAGCTCTGTTCTTCAGAAGTTCCCTTCCAGAATCCAAGCACGAATATCTAAAACAAATATTATATGGAAATAGAGAATGTCTTAAGTGGCAACCATGAAGGTTACTAGCTCTGTTTTCTCTTCTCTCCTTGCATCTTCTTTTCTAAGCAAAAGAGGTATTTAACTACAATGGAGTTTTCAGAGCTTGTGGATTATTTGGGTTTAAAAGATTATGTTATTAAAATTACAGGTCGAACAGATATAATAGAAGAGTGTTACAAACAGAGTCAAAGTGGTTTTTGCTTCATATCGTCAGGTCTTTCCTTCTCGGAAGTGAATTAGAAGTGAACATTCACTCTGCCTGTCCCCTGGCAGCTGGTTCGCAGGCTCCGGACAGTCGTTTTCAGACTGAGCGGTCTGTTAGAGTCCCCGAGGAAAGATTTAAAATGCCAGTGACTGAGTCTCAGTCCCAGCACTTCTACGTTACTTGGTCTGGAACGTGGCCTGGGCCTCAAAGATTGAAGAGGTGATTTTAGAGCATAGCTGGGGCTGGGCTCTGCTTCTTGCCCTTTTGAGGTAAAATTTTGACTGTGAAGATTTAGATTTATGATGTGCTTTAGATAAGTGCACAGGAAAGGAGGAATCCCAAGCCGACGAATAGAATTAAACTTCTCTTCTCTCAAATATCCCTTTCAGAGCTGCTTGGGTGACCCTGTGTGCACCGAGGGGCTTCTGTAAAGCAGGTTGGACCCACCCTGCCTCTCCCCTACATCATCTTCTCTCCGAGCTTCCTTGCTGGAAGACCATGGACAATTTCTAATCAAGCCTACACACATTTAGATTTGCCCTGGATCTTTAAATCTAACTAAATTGATTTTTACAGCTTTGCCCCTTTATTTCAGTTAATCTCTGCAATCCAGGGGTTTTAAAGGGAGCTTAAAAGAGTGAGACAGAAGTGGAGGAGAATGAGAGAAAATTCAAATTTTCACATTTGAAAACGTGGAGACACAGGGCCAACTGGTGATGCCTTGCTGAACAGTATTAGTATTGCTTCAGTTTACTCCTCAAAGATAATTTTTTGCTCTTTGTAGGCATTTATTTGGTGTTTCTCCGCATCTACTGGCTCTTCAAAAATTAGTAAGAACTGATGTGGGTCCACAGAGAATGATGTTAAGTGATTTTGTTTGACTCATGTTACATTTCTGCCTTATAATAGACCCTTTTAACAGACCATTCCTTTTTTCATTTAAGTGCAATAAAAACATTGATTTGGTCTCTCTTCGTTGTTGTTTTTTTTTTTCCCCTGGCAGCCATTGGAGGCAACTGTTTGTAAAATTCATACTTGCTTTGGAGCTCTGTAGTTTGGAAAATCACTTAAGATGTCTGAGCCTCAGTTTCTCTTTTGTAAAATGGGAATAATAATTTCTATTTTGTAGGGTTGTCTTTTTTATTGCTGTTTTGAAATTCTTACTATTATTTGGTTTTTAAAAACTCCATTTTACAACACTAGAACAATTCAGTCTACAAAATTAATAAAGTAGTATTGATTTATAATCCAATGTCCAACACATTTTTCAATCCCAGGTCAAAACAAAATGGTAAATAAAACAAATTAATTTAAGAAAAAACCTGAGCCATCCTAAAGAATTTGTAACACCTAATTATAATAAGCTAAACATGGTAAAGGTTAGGGATGTCAGAGGGAGATAATTCTTTGAAAAGCTTTAAGATGATGTTAATAACTTTCTGTCTGTGGAAAGGGGAGCCCTTGACATTTTTCCACCTTTGTTTTAAATGATTTTTAAGCTTGTAATCCTGTTGTACAGTTTTTTTTTGTTTTGTTTTTGTTTTTTGCTGATTTCTTAGAGTCCTTTTATTTTTCCTCTCATTTAGAAAAATGAGTCTGGAATATTTAGTTATATTTTGCTGACATGTAGGAGAGAAGACTTTGATGATGTCATTCCTTCTCTTTCTCTCCATCCTTATCCACCATGCCCCTAAATATTAGGTTATAGGTATTCAAAAACTGTTCCTTTAGCTAAAGATCAGATAATTTTGGAAAAGTGAAAAATACATGTTTCTTATCCTCCAAAGCCTGTTTCTATGTCCCTTTTGGTGATCCCAGGAAGAGATGGAAACATGTGAAGGTGTGAAAGGGATTGGGAGAGGATCAGGGAGAAAGAATGCATGAATCTGTCAGGGATTTCTGCCTTTGTTAGGCAAGGCCTCAGCCATCATCACCTTTCTCCTGTTTCCCTCCCATAGGAGAGATGGTGTTTATATGGCAGCTTTGCACTGTGTCCACAGGACCTGTTGAAAGCTGATATTTGCATAATATCTCTTAATGGGTGGTTTCTATTGTGCTCACCTTTGTATTTTGAGGATCTAGTCTCGTTAAATCTTGTTCTGTGTGAAGTTTAGCATCAGTGTCTAAGACCTAGGAGCAAAAGAAGTGAAGTGTGGCAGGATCAATCAGCTGGCTGTTTTCTTCTGTTATTTCCTCTCCTTCTCTCTTTGAGGATTATCTCTTGGTCTGATTTTTTTTTTCCCCCAGAGACTGTTGTGGGATGGAAAGGAGAAGCAGCCTTTCCTTCTTTCCTAACTTCCCTCCCTCTTGCCCTTGGAAAAGAGTTGATGATTTAAGAACTAGTGGGGATGTCCTACCAGGCGAAGGGAAATAGATAAGCCTTTGAGGTCTCACAGAAATTAGGGTAGGAGATTCTTCCCAAACTGATGAGAAACGTTTGAGATCTTGGGGAAGTAGAAATAAATGCCCTGGTTCAGGCAATGGCACCTAAGAGAAGGGAGACATTTGGCCTGAGGACTGCGAGTCCAGGAAAAGATCCCTAATGGCCCATTCATGGCAAGGAGACCAGGGCCTCTGCCCTTGCAGGATGATCCTGGGTTTGGAGAATGAGAATGTTGGCCCAAGGCTCTTCCTGCCTTGTCTGCACTTCATGTGACCCCATTGATGCCGGTGCAACCTAGGAATGGAAGGGGTGCTTATATGATGGATGAAAATGCAGGCTTGGGGCCATATTAAGTTGATTAAAAAGCAATAAAACAGCAATATTTCTACAACACCTGAGCTTGTGGACTGAGATTCTTATTGGCTCCACTAGAATTAGTTCATGACTAATTGATTTGAGGGGAAAATCTTGATCTTTCACACCAAAGCAAGTCATTGACTTCACTTCCAGCTGTCCTTTTCCTTCCATAGTCAACTCACACACTTTCTCGTTTGTGGAATGAGCACAGGGCTGGGAATCAGGACTTGGGTTCCAAACTTTGGCCTTGGATAAGCCATTTAACTCCCGAATACATAAACCCATGACGTGCCTGAGAGTCCCCTGTTGGTGGGGGGTTGAGGACGGGAGCAGATTGTGGGGAATGTGTAGTGAAGAATGCTGGGCTGACTCTGAGGACTGGTACTCAGAGTTTGACTTTGAATGCTAGTTTGTATGACCTTCGGTGAATTATTTAATTTTTCCTTGCCCCAGTTTCCGAAACTGGAAAATGTTGGTAATTTTTAAATAAGGACAAAATGCAATGGTATATGTGGGAGCACTTTGTAAATTATAAAGTACTACACAAATTTAAGGGCTTATCAATTAGTCAACAAAGATTTTGAGAACTTGAAGTATGGTGCTTGAGTCTGCCAGGAAAATAGAGAGGTGCCCATCATGACTTCAGATCTCCGTGAACTTGCAGATGAATTCAGACAAGAACAAGTGTAATAGACGTGAAACAATTAGAGGATGTTTAGCCAAAGGGAACTTTTTAAAAAGATTTATTGGGGCAAGATAAAGAGTTAGGGTCAGATTTTTGTATGTTATTAAAAATTATGAAATTAAAGTAAATAAAATAATCATTTACCAAGTCTCTGAATGTCTACCAAAACAAATCCAGGTATATCTTCCCAGATACATTTTTTAATTTTTATTTTTATTCCTGGAACTTTATTTATCATAGCAGACCGTTCCCAATCTAATCAGAGAATTCAGATTCTCTCCTTGGGTGAGAATCTTCATGTTGGTTAAATCCCAGATCACTAAAGATAACTTACTTATTTATTTTTAATTTCATGGAAGTGCCTTGTCTGCCAGCCATGTGTGTTTTAGGAAGAAATGATAGTAAGTGGCAAGCAATCATCATGGTTTACATAAATTAACCTACTTATTCCTCACAGAAGTCTTGTGAGTTAGGTGGCACTGTTGTCACCAGTACCATCACCTGTTTTGTGGAAAGAAATCAAGAACATCTGGGCCTGAACCTGAAGCTGTGTAGCCTGACCCCAGGGCCTTGCACTTAACCAGTATTCTGTGTTGCTACCATAGAATCATCTTGGGTTTCTTAACCTTTGCTAACAATGACATTTATACAGAGTGCTCTTAGGGACAGTTTTTGGGGAAACATGGTTTTATTTCATTTCAATTGAGAAAATTTATGACAATCTGTTCATTGTTGGAGCAGTCAATGAAGACCCTTTCCCAGGAATTCTCATACTTTCCTTTGTGCTAAGGATTTGCTAGCATGATAAAACTGGAGCCTGAGGTCCAAATTCATGTATAAATGACAATTTGAGGTGGGAAAAAAGAAACGGAAAAGGAAACAAAGAAAGAAACAACAGAATGAAGTCTTGAAAAGACAGACTGGAAAACAACATATGCCAGATTTATTTTAACACATTTCACTTGAACTCAGTGCATACTGTGAAATTTTTTACTGAGGTATTTGAATTTCCAGAGATTTTTTTCTATTAGTACATCTTTTCATTTTTAAAAATTTTATGTTAGGTATTTGCATGTCCAGATGCTTACCTTTAGGGCAAAAGTAGCTACTGACGTACTTAAAAATATATCGTTTGTATAGCAAACATGTTGAATAAAAAATATCAGGTCTTTGGGCAGAGGATTGTATTCATGATTAATTTCTATTTGTTAAAGAAACTTGCATGTAACTATCATTTTGAAAACAGCACGGAGAGCTTTACTACACAAACAACAATAATAGAGTTTTACAGTTGTGATGATTGGGTGTTTTATCTCTGCATTACACCCTATACACCTTCAAACACTTTGAAGAATGAGGAAGAAATTATACCTAATGGTAATTATAATTAAATCACTAATACCTATTTGTGATACTGAAAAAAACATTGACATATTATGTGGCAAGTTTAGATGAAGAAGTTGGAAGGTTGGAGAATTAGACCTTCAGAAAACTTGAGAAATCTGGCGGTAAAAATTTCCAGTGTGTAATTACTTCCTAAACACACACGTAAGAAACCAATTTTACCACCTTAACATTCTCCTTCTTCTTTTCCTCTCTCACTCTCTCCCTTCCTTCCTTTCTTCCTTCTTTCCTTCCATTTCTCTGTGCTTCTCTCCCTTTTCCCCTTTGTTTTTTTCCTTTAGCACATATGTATTGTCTACTATAATTCCAATCATCATTTCAGGCACTCAGAGTGCAACGAGACAGATGGGTGGGTTTCAGGTTTGGTTTTTTAAGACACACATTAGAATGCCTCAGTCCTCAAAGCGATCATCCTCCGTGGCTAACAGCGAGACACTGCTTAGTCTAGTGCACCTTTTGGTATTTCAGGTTCTGCTCTGTCAGCTATGCTCAGGGTGTCCATATCTGGACATAACTTACTTCTACTAAGTTACGCTGATAACTTTTACATGTCTAAAATAGAACCTGTGCTGTCCCCTTTCTAACTTCTCCGTCTTCCTCGTTGAGCTGCCCACAATGGCAAATGGCACTACCAAGCACCCAGTTGCCGAGTCCAGAGACCCTGGAGTCATCCTTGACTTCTTTCTTTCTCCATGGCCCCAAGGAGTGCCTAAATAAAGCCTCAAGTTTTGAATTTCAAGATGTTTTCCTCCCCAGCCCTATTTTTCTTACTCTGGTCCAAGGCATCATCTGTGGCCTGGGTTCCCACAAGGGCCTCCTACCTTGATTCTCCTCTTGCCTCCTGTAGCCTATTGCCACATGGGAGTCAGAATTTAATGTTACGAAACATTATGTAATTAAAAACCTGAGTCCCCTGCTTCCCCAGTGACTTCTCATCCCCTTAGAAGCGATGCAAATGCCTTAACAGAGGCCCTCTGTGACCTGGATCCTGGCCATGTCTTTAGTTTTCTACCCTTCTCACTCCTTGCTCATACCCTTCCAGCCACACAGGCCTTACGGTTCTTCTGACTCACTGTGCGTGCTGTCTCCTAAGGGACTTAAACTCCAGAAGCTTCAGTTCCCTTTGTGCAAAGGGAGTATTTGTGTAGTTGAGAGTTTCCGTCTCATGATGCTTAGAAAGATTACAGTGGATTAGACTTGTAAGTGTGAGACACCGTGTTAGTACTTTTGGTACTAGCCTCAATTTTCCAGCTGTCCTAGATGTCCCTCCGGCAAATCGAATTTAGTATTCCAACCTGAACTCACGAGCACTTCTCCACAAACCAGTTCTTTTTCGTGGCATTCCTATTTAGGTTAAGGCCATCGCCATTTTTCTAGGTCTCTGTCCTCAAACCTCTGTCCTCACTGACTCCTCCCTCACCCTTGCTCAGTTCCCACCTATAACCAGTTACCAAGTTCTCTCTAAAAGTTTCCATCCATCCACCTCTTTAAACACTCATAGTAACTTCCTGACCATTCTGCCTCTGGTCTCTCCTTTCTACTCTCCTGTTAGTTGTGGAGTTTGTTCTGTCAGTCTTCAGGTTGATTTCTGGGGTATTGAGAATGATCTGTTAGTTACCTAGTTGTGTTCGTGGGACGAGAGGAGTCTAGGGTCCTCCTAATCCTCTGACATATTCTCTCTGGTCTCTTCTTTCTAACTGATCTGCACTCCATTCTGACATTCCTATGGCTTGGCTTCATCCTGGCCATGCCATCCCCGGGCTCAGAAATCTTCAGTCTTCCTTCATCTACAGAAGAAAAGTTCTGTGACGTGGCCTGTTATTTAAGCCTTCTGTGTTTGTGAGGGTTCTCCAGAGAAACAACGTGTGTGTGTGTGTGTGTGTGTGTGTGTGTGTGTATTAGTATATGGAAGGGCTCACATCATAATGGAGGCTGCTAAGTTTGAAATCTGAGGCTGCTGATGCTGCAGCTGTAGTTGGAAGGCTGGCAGGGTGGTGCCCCAGGAGAGCTGATGTTCCAGTTTAAGTGCGAAGGCATCCTGCTGTAGAACGAGGAAGAGTCAGTGTTGCAGATGGAGTCTGAAGGCAGTGTACCAGAGGGTTCTCTATTGCTCAGGAGAGGCTGCTTTTGTTTTTGTTGTTGTTCAGTTCAGGCCTTCAGGTGATTAGATGAGACCCACTCACATCATGGAGGGCAGTCTGCTTTATTCAAAGTCCACCAATTTAAATGCCAATCTCATTCTGTGGGCAGCTGGGTGGCTCAGTCGGTTAAGCATCTGACTCTTGATTTTGGCTTAGGTCATGGCCTCAAGTCTAGTGAGTTTGAGCCCTGCATCAGGCTCTGTGCTGACTGTGCCGAGCCTGCTTGAGATTCTCTTACCCGCCTCACTCTGCCCCTACCCTGCTCATGCTCTCTCTCAAGATAAATAAGTGAACTTAAAAAAAGTTAAATGTTAATCTCATTCCAAAGCACTCTTCCTGAAACACCCACTATAACGTTTGGCCAAATATCTGGGCATCCCAAGGTTCAGCCAAGTTGACACGTAAAATTAAAAGCCCATATCTTATTAAGCCCCCTTTGTATAGGCCAGCACATGCTCTTTACTTGTGACTCCTACGTAGCTCATTTTGAAGTTTAAGCCAGCAATCCTCTGTTTCTTTTTTTTTTTTTTTGATAGTAAGATATTATTAAAATGATTTATTGTGCATAGAGGACTTTAGAACACCCTTGGCCT
This sequence comes from Proteles cristata cristata, assembly GCA_017311185.1. Taxonomy (NCBI): domain Eukaryota; kingdom Metazoa; phylum Chordata; class Mammalia; order Carnivora; family Hyaenidae; genus Proteles; species Proteles cristata. Next base: position 1,196,589 of record JAESUZ010002737.1, on the reverse strand, counting down.
CTGTCCTTTTCATTTCTGTTCCCATGCAGCAGAGGCTGCTGGGTATAAACTCTTCTCCATAGTTACCAGAAAACCCCCTGAATTTCCAAAACCAATAGCAATCCAACAAATGAAAAAAGAATCTGTTATTGGTCAGGCTGAACATGAACTATGTACTACACCAAATAGTCCTGAATGATGGTGTTTATTCTTCCCATTTTGCAGCTGACAACACTGAGGCTCAGGGAAACTGAGAGGGTTTAACTAATTCTCCTGAAGACACATTCCAAATGGCTTAACTAGGATTCATCCTGGGAAATTAGAAAACAAAAACACACCAGCAAAAAATGAAAAACAAAAACAACAAACCGAAAATAAAAACTCAAACTGCTAACACCTAGATCTAGCCCCATCCCAGAGAGATTCTGATTTAAGAAGCCGGGCCTGGGGTATGCATTTCTAATGAACTCCCCCAGAGGTTCTGATGTGTAGGCCAATCTTTGAGAAACACGGACCAATGGGAATGAGCTTGTGAACATGAATGAATGAGCTTAGAGACCTAGCTGTGCTGTGGGTTAGTGTTCAGTTCTCTCAACCTGGCCTTTTGGTATTTCAGATAAATTGAAAAGAGAACAATAAAATTTAGTCATTGGGGCTCACAGAAGAGTAGTTTAGTGCAACATAAGGAGCACAGTTCTCAAGGGGGAGATATGACACATGGTAGGAAGGCTTGAAATAATTATAAATGCATTGAGCTGAAGACCATTTGAGGAGTGGACTTAATTGGGTGAGCTAGACATGTTAGGATTCCATGTTTTTGCAAAGAGATAATCCAGTGTCAGTCCAGTCCCCACCTGAAAGAGATCTGGGAGAAACTCCTGCCTCTGTTCACAGATGAAAATACAGTGCATACAACCAGGACTTGTTTTCAGTTTGAGGAGAGAATAGCTTGCCTTGGTCCTGAATAAGTGGTAGGAGATATTTGAGTGTGATTTCTGGGGGATTTAAGATGTCACAAGAAATAAATTACAAATGAGTTTTGAGGAAATTTGTAACAGAAAGCTAAGGATTTTTTTTGCCTGTTGTAACAGGGTCTTAATGTAAGGTCAGAACTCTGAAGTGCAGAACTGAGCCACACAGCAAGTAAACATTTACAGAACACAGAAAAGGAGGAGCCCAGAGGAATCTAGAATGGCCAGGAGCAAAGATATTGTCTTGGTTATTTCTCACAAGTAACTAAACCTTTGAATCATATTTATTGTGTGTTTGTGTGTGTATAAAACATATATGTGTATATATATGTATTATAATTGTGTATATACATATATATATAAATGTAACATTTTAGGGTAGTATATTTTTCAGTTACAGTAAAATCTTGGTTTGTGAGCATAATTCATTCTGGAAACATGCTTTGTATATCAAAGCCAATTGCCCCATAAAAAATAATGGAAACTCAGGTGATTTGTTCCACAACCCAAAAATTTCATATGAAAATGATTACAATATTGTAATATAATACAAAATAATAAATACAAAATATAAAGAAAAATAAACAAATTAACATGCACTTACCTTCGAAAACCTTTGTGGCTGGCATGAAGGAGACAAGAGAGAGAAGGGTTATTGTGTAGGATGACTTTCACTATCACTAACGAAATCACTGCTGTCTGCTGGCTCACTGAAATCCTTTTCTGCTTGGGGGCCATTATATATGCTTGCACAGATGTTGACTACTATACAGTATTGATAAACTCTTGTCATGTACTGTATTTAATGTAACTGGCAATGAGGCAGCAGAGGAAAGGCTCTAGATGATCTGTAGGCAGCCTGACCTAGAATGAAACAAAGCATTCCTAAGCTCACTCTTGTATGGGAAAGCAAAGGACTGTCCATTGGTGCTTGAAGTGACAAAAAATCTACTGGTGTCAGTGTGGGCACCTTCCAAAGTTTGGGAAAAGCATTGATTTCTGCCAAACACCATGTTCTGAGATTGAGCATCTGAGCATGGGAGACTATCACCCACAATCCCTCAGCAAGAGAGAGAGAGAAGAACCATTGGCTCAGTTGTGATCATGTCATGTTTGGAATCATGTGCTACTTGTATTGCAAGACATCACTTGTTTATCAAATTAAAATTATTAGAAATATTTGCTTTTCTTGTGGAACATTTACAGAACACATTACTTGCAATTCAAGGTTTTACTGTGTTTCCATATAATCCATTTGTGGTCTTCATAAAATCCTGAGTTCAAGTCACTCCCAAGTATTGTGATTGGATTGAATGGGTCTAAACATGAAAAATGGCTTATTAGTAATTCCTTCATTTCATTTAAAAAGTATAAATAGGGGCACCTGGGTGGCTCAGTCCATTGAGCATCAGACTTTGGCTCAGGTTATGATCTCACACTCTGTGGGTTCGAGCCCTACATCTAAGCCTGCTTTGGATTCTGTCTCTCTCTCTCTCAAAAATAAATAAATGTTAAAATTTTTTAAAAAATACAAAGAGAAAAAGAATTGCAGAGAGTAGGCATTGCTTATCTCCAACAGTGTGAACAGGAATCCTGGTAGGGGAATATAAAACACAAAAGCGAATTTCAGAGTTTACCTATAGCAGTGATAGAGATTGCATCCTAAATAATCATATTTCCCATTTAAAAACCAGTATATATTTGCAAGTTCTAAAGCAAACGTTACCTATTCCAAGTTACAAAATATGTATTCAGTTTATTTAAAACAAAAGCAGGATGATAGATTCTACAGACAAGAATTTTTAGCAATACCATAGAATTCTAACACTGCTTTTTGCATATCAGGGATTTTTTTTTTTTTTTTGGCAACAGAGAGCACCATGAAACAGGAATATATTAAAGAATTCATCTATGAACTGACTGCAGTTTTGCAAATGCCAAATGCTTACTTAAGGTATTTGATATTTCACAGAGCTGGTGAAACAACTTGCTTTCTTTCTCTAGTTGCTTTCCTTCTATTCCTGCACTCAGATAGCTTCTCAGAAATCAAAACTTGCCAGGCCACATCATCTTTTATTTGTCTTAATTTTCAGAAATGCCCCTCCTGCACTAAGAGTGGGTTTGAGCCCCGCGTCGGGCTCTGTGCTGACAGCTCAGAGCCTGGGGCCTGTTTCGGACTCTGCGTCTCCCTCTCTCTCTGACCCTCCCTTGCTCATGCTCTCTCTCTTTCTCTCTCTCTCTCTGTCTCAGAAATAAATAAAACATTAAAAATTTTTTTTAAAAAAATATAAAGTATTTTTGAAGAGAAGGCAGATAAAAAAATATTCATCTGACCAATGAGGGAGAACAATTACAAAACTGTAGTTAGAGATATTTTATTCCATGAGCCTATCAAAAGAATCAAAATGATGTTTGTTCTTCAGTATATGTATAATATATGTCTTTTTCCAAGCCCAGGGCCTAGCATAAAGTGGACACTCACTAAATGGTGGTAATTTTTCAAAATTCCTTTATGATTTATTGGCAAAAAAATATTGGACTCTTCTAAGAAAACATTGATTTTTTTAATAAAACGGACAGTGAGAACTAGGTACTCTCCCTTGTTTACCTATGCTATAGAACTAACTGATAGAGATGCAAAACTAAATTTAGTGCTTAACTTAAGCGATTCTCGGGGCGCCTGGGTGGCTTAGTCGGTTAAGCGTCCAACTTTCGCTTAGGTCATGATCTCGCGACTCGTGGGTTCGAGCCCCGCGTCGGGCTCTGTGCTGACTGCCAGCTCAGAGCCTGGAGCCTGTTTCAGAGTCTGTATCTCCCTCTCTCTCTGACCCTCCCCTGCTCACGCTGTCAATCTCTCTCTCTCCTAGAAATAAAAATATTAAAAAAAAAAAAAAACTTAAGCGATTCTCTTGTTCTAATACCTAACACCTCTATTTCCAGTTACTTGACAACTGTAAAAAGTTAGCTGCCTCCTGTCATTTGTGTTTTCACATTCTGACCAGCTTCAGTTGTTTTTGGGAAGGAGATGAGAATAATGGAAACAAAACCATAGCAAGTTAGAATACTGCAAGACCTCTAGCTACTGAGAATTTCCATAGACCATAGGATACATCTGAACAAAATATACAATATTTATGTTCTAGAAATAAAATCAGCCTAGATGCCAACAACGTTTATAATTTATTTTTTTATTTTAGTGTTGAATATTTAGAATATTTCTAATATCCCCCTTTCTCTTGACCTCTTTCCCTTGGTGGGGGAGGGGCCGGGGGGAGGTTTGCTCAGGCAGATTGTACAGCCAAGTTAAGGCTCCAGACGGACATTGGCGCCAAGGAGGAGGAGCTTCTAAAACACCTGCGAGACCTGAAGGCGGAGCTGTCCGGCCGTGGGCGTCGCCAGAGTGACAGGCCGGGGCGGGGCTTCCAACGCTCTCCAGGACCCACGTTGTTCGCAGATCCATCGCCCGTGTTCTCCCTGTCCTCGACCAGACTCAGAAATAGAACCGCAGGGAATTCTGCAGGGGTTAGAAGGCCGAGCCCCTGCACCTGCGGCCCAAGAAGACAGACACGCGGCCTGCCCCGCCGGCTGACCCAGCGCGGGAGGCAGAGAAGGGGCGGCCGCACCTGCTCCGGGAGTCCGCGGTCAAGGCCCGAGCATCTGAGCATAGGCATCGATAAAACACAAACAAACCAGAGAGGAAAAGACGATATTTCAAATGTCGCAGGAAGAATAGTCTGGATAATGCATCTGTGCCCCACTTAAATAAAACAATGACAAAAAACCCCCACAGTGTTTTACAAAATTAAGAGCTTTTTAAAAAGAGAATTCTGAGAGAAGCAAAAATATTAACTTATGCCATATTTTAACACTTCAAAACGTCATGCTGTACACATGGATATATGCGTGGAATTTGCCACACTTGTGTTCTCTGGTCCTGTTGCTGCTGCTTCTGCTGGGCGATCTTTGCGGTTAATCAACCCCTCTGTGCTTCTTTTCTTACCCGTAAAATTAAACCCCAAGACTCCTGTCATTCACAGTTGTAAGGATTTACAATAGTTTATGCAGCTAGCCTAAGACAAAGCCTGACATACATTAAATATTCCATAGTTGGTGGCTGTTGCATTAATAATGAGACCAACAAGAGATAGAGCCTTAATTAGCCTAAGAAATGTGCAGAACATGAGCCCACAAAGGACCTCCAATACACTGGACTGAGCAAGCAAAGTAATACTGGTGGCAAAGCAAGCGCGTTCTTCTCAGATGATTCTGGCATGACTGGTATTCTCTGCTTGAGGAAGCTGGGTGCAAAAATGGAGACTTGACCTTATTTTTTACAGCAAGTTATTACATACTGGTTTTGGTTTATATCAAATATCAAAAGTATCTTAAGACTAGGAAAATAACATTGTGTTATTTACATAGCTCAACTTCACCTTTTTTTTGGAAGGAAGAGAGAAAAATATTTTAATTACTTATAATAATCAGGATGGACATGTTTTTCGGGCTGTAGGGTTGTTTCCTGTAACACCCTGGAATAATTATTTACTTTTGTCCAAAATCTGCCCTTGGTTAATTGCATAAAATTTCTGTTGACTACTTAGAGGTGTGGTAAGATTCCAAAAGGCTGAATTTTGCTCCTAACATAAGACACAATTTGAATCTGGAGATTATACCTGTTGAAGAATAGACACTGGCTCAGAAGGTGGACTGTAGTATGACTGTATGTGTAGAGCTACTTTTTCATCTTTTAAAGTTCCTGCTGCCATAATTGTATTTTTTTTTTCTGCTTTGGAGGAAGATGATAATATGAGTCTCAAAACATCAAGGCTGTATATACATCTACTAAAGTAACATTTTGACTTTGGTCTGCAACATTTTTGCAACTTCTTGTATTGGTAAAAATGAACTAAGCAGAGCATGGTGAGTTGGATGTGTATCAATTTCAACCTCTTACTTTTGCTTTAAAGAAACAAACAACTTTACCTTTCAACCATGAAAACAAAAATAAAGGAACAAGACCCATCATATGTTCTACATAGATTCATACTACCCAGAAAAGCTTGCCTTTTATAACAGTGTAGCTATAAAGTCTAGAAACACATCACATTAAATTCTGTCAGGACATCAAATAATGACTGCATTTGACTTGCTGGGGTAGGGGTGCCCTGGAGTGGTTAAGGGACTGGTGGGGTGCCCAAACTGCCTTGGACTGTGTGGCTGTATGGAGTGGGATGTATGCTTCCCAGATATGGAGGCCATGGTTATTTCTTCCGGTGTAGGCTGAAGGCATAGGTTTATTTAACAAGTACCAAAATCAACTGAGACAATGCACTGCAGATGTGTATGTGTATAATGTATGCAAGGATCGATGGCAATGCTGGGTTAATGCACTTCATTATCATTTTGTACACTGCAGTGAAATAGGCATTGCTAGTGAGGAGAAATTCTTTGAACTTCCATATACTTCATTGAGCACCCCATGTATTTTAATCTAATATCACCAAATCTGTATATTTGCTGGTGTTTCCAAAACATGTAGTTACCCTGTAGCTAGCTCCCTAATCCCTGAGTAGCACAGTGACTCAGGTGCCCAACTGTCTTTGTCTGCCCGGGCCTGAGGAGTTTCTTAGGATTAGGACATATAGGTTTTTTTTTTTTTTTAAATGTTTATTTTTGGAGAGAGACCACAAGGAAGTGAGGGGCAGAGCGAGAGGGGCACACAGAGTCTGAAGCAGGTTCCAGGCTCTGAGCTGTCAACACAAAGTCCGATGTGGGGCTTGAACTCATGAACTGTGAGATCGTAACCTGAGCCAAAGTCAGACACTTAACTGACTGAGCCACTCAGGTGCCCCCATATAGTTTTAAAATTAGGAAAGTTCCTGAAAATGATGACAGTGGATCACCCTAACAGTGACCCACCAAGATGTGAAAAAGTTGGTCAGTATGTGGCTCCTTTAATAATAGTGTAGGAAGTGTGAAATCAACCTAATGTTAATTTCTAATGGTAATTTGCACAACAGAATAGTAGCCATATTCTCCACCTGCAGTTGTTCTGGGTCTCAGGAGTATTTTCATCATTATCTCCTCCATGGTGTTTGTAACATACAGCCGTGAACAATAACTACTGACCAGGAATTCATGGACCAGCTCAGCTACCAACACCACGTCTCATCAAGGAGCCAGAGAGGTGTGGTGTATGAACAAAATCAGAAGTAATCAATTCTGCAAGGATTTGTAAACCTTTTCCTCAGACTTAGAGGGACCTTTGTAGAAAATATTCAACTGGATGAGCTGGAAGAAAGGGAAGTATAATCCACTGCAAAGAATCTTCCCAGTTTTGTGACTACCTCCTATCTCTTTCATGCAGGCGTCTTCATGAGCTCTGGAGAAGCATGAGGAAGAGTATAGAACTCTGGAATCAGGCAGGGGAGGAGTCCCACCTTTATAACTTCGTGGCTATGTAGCCTTGATCAATTTACTTAACCTCTCTGAACTTCTGTGACCTCATCTCTGAAATGGGACATTTTTAGTCTGGATCAGCTTCCTTTGTTCTTTACTCTCAGAGCATTATATTCCTTTTCACTAGAGCGCAGAGTTTACTATTGAACATTTGCTTAGTGTCACTCTCCCTGTGAACTCTGTGAGAGGAGGTACTGTCACCCTCTTCACAGTAACTGTGCCCACAGTGGGCACTCAGTGTAGTGGGTTGTTGTTGTTGTTGTTGAATGGAGGAATGAACAAGTTTTTTTCTTGTGAGGATTGCAAGAGATAACTTCCATATAAGCTTCTTGGAACCTTCTTTTCTTCCAGTCTCCCCAAATAGTCCCACCCAAATACCTAATGTTCCAGTCTTCCGTATCTGTAGAAAAGGCTTTAGTTAATAGATATTTTGTAAATATGTAGTGAAACTGAAATCCCAAAGATCAGGTGGCATATCTGCATGTTCATCAAATCTGCTTATTTGGGCAAAATGCCAAATTTATTTCAGTTATTTTGGGGTAATATACATGCAAACTTGGGTTCCAGCCAAGGGATTGTGACACAGAGAACTGGGAGTTTATTTCCCTGTGACTAGCAGCCTCTCTCTGTGATGAGGATGGACTATCAGCAAGTTAGCTGAATTGCAGACATTTTCAAATTATTTGTTTGTGCCAATTTTGAGCTCAGTTATTACATCCTAGACAAGAATTGTGTCTGAACAGGCAGAGAAAAGTGAGGACTGGTCGGAAGTTTATTTCATTTTATCCAATCAACTCAGTATTTCAGCTGTATGTGATTATCTGTCCACATGATGTAGTTGATTGCTTCAATTTTTTACTTCCTTCTGTACGTCTAGACATATGATTAGAACTGACAAAGAAGGTAGAAAATTTAAGTGGCGTGCCCATCTCCAGAGCACTGGGCCTTATGAGAAGGATAATTGCAGAGATTTAGTCCTTTCTAAAACAATTCATATAAAACAAGCCACACTGTTTATTTGTATAAGGAACCGTTCAGCTCACCAAAAAGTTAATTTGGGGCAGATAGGTCAAATCGTTATATCCTGTTTCTGTCAGTGGGCTTAAATCCTAACACCCTTACAAGGAGTCCTTTAATTGTGTTTGTGTGTTTTAAAAAGCCATCTATATATAACAGTTTAAAAATTTTAATGGTTTTTCTGCGTGGTCCCTAGAAACCCACAGTGGATGGTGGACCCTCAGTATTGTTCTCCAGGACAGTCTTCTCATTGCCGTGTTCTTGCCTCTCCATGTACTTGCTCTTCCTGAATATATTTCTTTAATTCATTTATTTTAAAAATAAATATATTTTTTAAATAGAAATAATAAGAAAAGAAGAAAGAAATAAGAAGGCTATGCTTTCTTAAAGGTTGAAAGTAATGATGAAATTAAAAACATACAAACCAAACAAAAAGAAAACCCTTGTGAATAATTATTTTGTGCATAAACCTAGTAAGAATGCAAAATACAGCTTGGCGCTGACATTAAAACACTTCCGGTTTGCCACAAACGCCATTTTAGGTTTTACGTAGTTGGTACTGAAGGGATGGGAGATCTTTTGCTCTACCCGTTTTGGGTTCTCTCGCTGGGGCCCCGTAAGTCAGACTGGCGAAAGAATTAACAAGAGAAAAACAGATGTCTGTTCACCCGTGCATCATGCACGTATCACATGGGAGTACTAGAGATGAATAACTCAAAGGTTTGCTTAGCATTTGAGCAAAGTAACCAATTTTTAGAGAAATGATGGGACATAAGGAAAAGGACCTTGAGTCTCCAGGGGCAGCAGATTGTGCAAAGGCCAATATATGGGAACCAATGGAAGGCAGGGGCTGGTTGGTACAGTTTGTTATGGAGGTTCCTCTGGTGCCCGCTTGTGCTGACAGGGGTCTAAAGTTGTCTCAGGTGATGACCTTTTGTCCTTCCTGATAGAGAAGGGAAGAGGGGCACCTTTGTCCATTTATGTCCTGTCGTAGGCAAATAGGAGAGCAGGGAGCTTTTCTCCTGTCTGCTTTTCCTCTGTTGCCTTCAGAGTAAGTTTCAAGTCAAAGTGCTACATTTTGGAATGGTGTATTTTTCTGCCCTATGATGTCATTAACTTATTCTTTTGCAGCTAGTTTTTGCATGTGTGTGTGTTTTCTTTTTAAACTATAGAAGAAACTGACAGAAGTAAGGGCATAGATGATAATAATCTCTCTATAGCACTTATTGACATATTCATGGTTCAAATGACATGTTTACTTCGTAGAGAACAATTATATGATATGATGTGGAAACTAACTTCAACTGACTTTTTAAAACAGAAAACCATCTAAGATAACTTCACTGTATCAATTCATTCTTAGAGTCTAGACTAAATTTAGAAATAGTTTGGCAAATACAGTTTCTAGGAAAAAAAAGCCTGGGAACATTCAACTCCCCCAAATCCACCATTTTATAAACTACATGGAAAGATGTATTATGGAATATATGCCCAGTGTTTTCCAAGAGAATTCATTCTATCATTTGAAAACATTTACTGAGTACCTCCTGTTTCTCAGGTACTAGTGCTGAGGTGCCAGATTTAGGAACTGAGCAAGACTTTGTCCTAGCCCCCCGGGGAGCTTGCCATGAATCACCCTTACGTGATGTGATTGTGATGAGTGGTTTGATAAAGACAAGTCCAGCGTTGCCCATTAGTTCCCCTAAGAGGTAGATTCTTTGACAAAGGAATAACTAGTGAGACAAGTTAAGCTGTGACCACTGAGGTTAATCATGGCCGTGGGCTAAGCGGGGTTGTGCAAGAGTGTGACAGTTAAGGATGTAATTGGGAAGCCACAGCCTTCCTCACCGGAAACCTTCTAAGAAGACACTTTTCTGAGTTCCGGGCGGTACTTAGTGCCATGATGGAGATGAGTTATCATGATGTGGATTGTCTGAAGAATCAAAACAGATTTCTGGGTCCCCTGCCGGGTCTTCAGTTGCTCCTTTATTGCTCTGTCCCACACTTAACCCATGATGTTCTCCTGCGCACCAGAATTCACTTCTATTGCAGCACTTAGAAGATTTACGTGAAAACAAAGGAATGAAAGCTACTTGCATGGGGAGTTGCAACCCCACATATGCTGTTGAGTGGTTCTGTGGGAGAGCTCATCTTCCCTTCGTTCTTCACCAGCCTTCTTAAGTGTGTGGAGAGCTTTCTCACATGGGAGTTTCTGATGAACTCTCAACTCCATATAGCCTGTTGTCAAATACATTGGTTCAAAAATTTTGAGTTTGTCGAATTTGGGTCATCTAATGAAGTCAGGTGATTTTTTTTTCCCTCTAATCCCCTTATTAATTTTTTGGTAATGCCTCCAGATATGTATATTTAAACTAATTTTGGGGAAGAAAGAGAAACTTAGAAAACTGAAATGTCAGTGGAAATGGAAAGGTTGAAATCTGAAGAAGAAAATATCTTTCTTCACAAAAAGCTATAAACACTGAGGAATAGTGATTTCTTACTCTCCACCTCCTTCATGAGAAGAAATATGTAAATTCTATAGGAGGAGGAATATAGGTAAAAGTTCTTAGAGAATAACTTCCTGTAGGATGTTTCAAGACAGAGGAATTGGCCAATGCAGAAATCTTAGAGTTTCCTTTTTGACTTTTCAAACTAATGCTGATACTCATCTGTCTGGGTTGATGTATCTGTGTTCTTGTCTGAAAGACAGGATGGCTTCTTTTTTTAAAATTGTTTTTTGAAGTTTGTTTATTTTTGAGAGAGAAAGAGAGAGACAGAGTGTAAACAGGGGAGGCACATAGAGAAGGAGGCACAGAATCTGAAGCAGGCTCCAGGCTCCACCCTGTTAGCACAGAGCCCGATATGGGGCTCAAACTCATGAACTGCAAGATCATGACTGGATGCTGAACCGACTGAGCCACCCAGGCATCTCAAGACAGGATGGCTTCTTAATGGAAATGTATTTTGTGTGTTTTGTGACTTGGAACATGGATCAGCTCCTCTAGGCTTCTGTTTCTTCTTAAGCAAAATGAAGATAATCATAGCTCCTACCTTACAAGCCATGGTGAGGACTAAATAGGATAATTCTTGTAAGGCTGTAACTTAGCAAACGCTCTGGCGGATGCTAAGCAGTGCACAAATGGGAATTATTATTTTAATTGCTATTAATCAAGAAGACACTCCTTTCATCATCAGCAGCAGAACATGCATCATCAGCACATGACATGCGTCCTTAGTTGTTTTTCACATTGGCCATGACTTGTATTTGTTGTCCTCCTTTGGAACACTGATAGACATTTATTTGTGTGTCTGCTGATCAGGGTTAATGAGCATGTTCTGGTGGAAAAAGATACCAACAAGCACTGCTTACACATACATGCAGTTGCCCTGGCGAAACTCAGACAAAAGCATTCTTGTTTTGGAGAGAGGGCAGCTTTATGTGGGATCCACGGACGTGGAAGCAGGTGCCCCTCTCCACAGAAACAGTGTTCACGTTTTTATGTCATTTGATATGAAGATAGCCGGACACGAGGTTTTGTTCTCTATTTTTCGATTCCTACCCTACCAAATGCTAAGTAGATATTTTATGGTGGTTCAGACATTTTTTCCCTTCAGATTTTAAAGTTGGAATGTGTACAGTCTGTTCTCAAGAGAAGCCAGGTAAGTCAGGCTGCTCCTCCTGGCCGTGTCACGCAGATAGGTGTAGGTTACGGAACAGGGACTGGGGCAGCATTTTGACTGTTAGTCATCCACGTAGACAGAGGAGGATGGAACCAAAAGGCAAGGACAAAACCATACCTGAGGAGGGGCGCCTGGGTGGCTTAGTCGGTTAAGCGTCCGACTTTCGCTCAGGTCATGATCTCGCGGTTCGTGGGTTCGAGCCCCCTGTCGGGCTCTGTGCTGACTGCCGGCTCAGAGCCTGGAGCCTGTTTCAGTCTGTGACTCCCTCTCTCTCTGACCCTCCCCTGCTCACGCTGTCTCTCTCTCTCTCTCTCTCCTAGAAATAAATAAAACATTAAAAAAACAAACAAACAAACCATACCTGAGGAAGTCATCAGGATCAAAACTAGTTATGGCAAATTGGTCATCATTAAGGGGAAGGCCGGTGGTGGGGGTAAATATGGGGAATTTCCCAGAATTCTATGGCTACAGGAAAAATCATGAAACAGAAATGAGATGAGAGAAATCAAGACATTGGTCATAAATAGGGATGGGTTGTCTGGAACTTTCTTTCATTAGGTGTTGGTTGCATGATGTGTGTGTGTGTCACTTGGATCAGAGGCACAGAGTTTAAGGACCTCAACAGCAGGTTGAAAGCATGTATTCCATTTTATACCCTTTGAGCAATTAAAGTTATTCAACTTAATCTAGAGATGAAGTCACTGCCTTCTTTCTTTCCTGGTTTTGAACGTTTGCCAGACAGGACATGAGTTCTTCTTTTCTTTAAAAAGGGAATCCTCTCTTCAATTCCATTTTTCATAATAGAAGGAACAGACTGGAAATAAGAAAGAGAACAAGAAGAAAAGGAGGCATATAAATTAATATTATTTTAAACATGTGCATTATGAAATATATCATAGAAACGTAAAATATGTATTGAAAAAATGTCAGATAGCTAAGTCATTAGAGAATCTTACATCTATCTGGGGCTAGCAGGACCAGAATTATACCTACTTCTTTAGTCAGCATAAAGAGCTTGAAAAAAATCCCAGGACCGTTTAGCATCTGGAGAATTTTGAAATTTAAAAGTGATAAAGATTAAAAAGTTTCTTCCCCAATTAGTTTGGACTTTAGTTCAGTAGTCATGACTTAACAGTTTCACATAATATGGCGTCCTGGGCTTTGTCTTCTGCTCTGGTGCAAAAGAACAAAGGATGAAGTCATCCAAAAATCCCAGGCTTTGCACCATGCAGTCATACTGTTGCTAAAGAAATGCGTCAACACGAAGCATGTCTATGTTATGGCTAAGGGTTATTCTTGAGCAGTGTGTTAATACACATTCATTACTGGGTCAAAGATTATGCACATTTAAAAAAGACTTCCAGAAAATTTGTACTAATTTATATTCACACCAATACCATCTATGTGTCCGTCCCTACACTCAAGGACTCTTTATGCCCACTCTAGCACTTTATGCCTTAGGATATAAATCCTTTGTTTACCTTATGCTTTTGGAACTGTTTTACTGCATTTAACTTCTGTCAGTCTCTGACTGGACTGGGTAAATCCTTGCTGTTTACTTAAATTTCATAGTGTCCCTCAGGGTTTTAAGAGATTAAAATTGCCCTCTCACTTTGATCAAACATAAGTAGGGACCTGTGTTTTGGTTGGTACTTCCAAATAGGGCTACTTAATTCCGGATACTCAAGTTCCATCTGGTTGGTTGGGTGGACATTCATTCATTCATTCATTCATTTCATCAAGCGTTTATTGAGTATCCTAGAAGTTTTCTACTTGTTAGATATGTACCCTTAGGTCAAACATGATCCTAACTCAGGAAGCTGATAATCTAGTAGAGAAGATAGATCAATAAATGTGTTATTATGGTTTAATATACAGTGTGATAAGTGAAGTGTTATGATATCAGAATGCACAGAATAGTTTGATAACATAAGGTAATCTCTACTGAGATACGATACTCAAGGAAGGCACTTGGGCAATTTTGAAAATTTGGTAGGCATTTGGTGGATATAGGCATGGAAGGGCATTCTCTGCAGAAGAAACAGTATGGGTGAAGGTGCACAGATATGACACATTGAAATATTTGGGAAATATGCGGTGTTTTTGTTTGTCTGGATCAAAGTTGGAGAGTGGCAAGAGGGAAGCTAGAGATGAAGTTGGGGCCAGGATAAAATGAACCTTTTGTGGACTAAATTAAGAATGTTGAATTTTAGGGGCACCAGAGTGGCTTAGTCAGTTAAGCATCTGACTTCGGCTCAGGTCATGATCTCACAGTTTGTGAGTTTGAGCCCTGAGTTGGGCTCTGTGCTGACAGCTCAGAGCCTGCAGGCTGCTTCAGATTCTGTATCTCCCTCTCTCTCTCTGCTCCTCCCCTACTCATGCTGTCTGTCTCTCTCTCTCAAAAATAAATGAAAATATAACAAATTAAAAAAAAAAAGAATGTTGAATTTTATCTTATAAGTTTTGGAGGGAAAGAGGGAGAGGAATAGAATTGCAGAGGGAACTGTGGAGACTTTACTTCTCGTATTTTTGTTTAAAGAAATTTCAGATTTAGAGTAGAGCTGCAAAAAGGAGAGTTCCCACATGCCTTTTGAGTAGCTTTGCTTGTGTTAACACCTGACCATAGAACATTTAGCTAAACTAAGAAATTAACCTTGGTACGATCCTGTTGATTAAAGAACAGAACTTTGTTTGATTTCACCAGTGTTTCTACTAATGTTCCTTGTCTGTTCCAGAATCAAATCTGGGATTCTCCATTGTCTTCAGTTGTTATGTTGCCTTAGTCTGTGATAGTTCCTTTGTCTTTCCTTGTCTCTCATGATCTTGATATTTTGGAGGGATACTGGCCAGTTATTTTGTAGAATGTTCCTCAGGTTGAATTTGTCTGTTGTTTTCTCATCATCAGACTGAGTTTATGAATTATGGGGAACGTCAACTTAGAAAAGACATTTTCAGTGCATCATATCTGGTTGTACATCGATTTTTTTTTTAACTCATAACTGGTGATGTTAACCTTGATCAGTTGGCTAAAACAGTGCCTGCCAGGATTCTCTACCATGAACTTAATATTTTTGCCTTTGTAATTATTATGTATTTTGGGAGTGTCAACTAAAAATCTGGAATAAAAGCTTCTTGGAGATGTGGCCACATCTCAGAAATGATATTATTATTATAATTATTATTATTAAGAGACTATACTTTCTGAGCTGGTAGTCTTCATCTCATTAAAGCACTAAGCTTTCTTGACAAACAGATCAGTAGCAATTCAGACATTATTGCTCATTGAAGACTAACCCAACATCATCTTGTGACAGATATTGTGACATAGCCCACATGCACTTACTGTACCCAAAGTTGCCCAGATTTTTAAGCCCCAGCCCAGTGTCCCCCTCTTTTTTCTCTCTTTCTCCAGTGTGTCTTCCCCTCAGCATATATGTTTTCTCAAATCTTTTCCATATTAAATAGAGTTATAAATAAAAACTCCTCAAAAACCTCCTTTGATCTTCCATCTTCCTGGCAACCACCTTTTTTTACACATACTTCCTTCACAGGCAAGCTTCCAAACTCTGAAATATATACTCTATACCCACTTTCTGTAATTAGCCCTGCCAATGCCATTCTGGCTTTGCTCCACCAAATAATTAACATTACTCTTATTAGAGTCATCACGACCTTTCATTTGTCACTTTTCAGTAATTATCTTACTTTACTTCCTGTGACATTTGACATTGTTGACTATGTCCTAGTTTCTGAAACGCTTTTCTTTCTTGGCTACATGGACAATACTCTTCTTTGGGTTTTCTTGTGAACATCTGCCTGTGGACAACTGTCTTTGGACAATTACTGTTTAGAGTGTAGCTGCTGTTGCAGTTATCCTGGAGTTCAGAGTTCTTTGTGACGGTAATAGCATCTTGGTGTTTGATGTTATTTTATTTTGAAGAATTCAAAGGTTTTTATTTTTCACAGATTTATTTTGATAAATATACATTAGAATATTTTTTTGATAATGTACCTTAGAATTTCATAAAATATGCAGTTAAAATTCTTTAAGCTATTAAATAATGGTCTTGAAAGGCAAACCTGACTTTTATTATTGAGTCCACAGGTATGCTTTTCTAGTTTTACTTCAAATTAATTGAATCAACCTAGATTTTATGTTAGACCATTTAGGTATGAGAATTACAAGGATATTAGCAACAGAAAGATAACAAAAGCATACATATCATTTTTTGAAGTAATTTTCCATGTACCTTGCTTAACCCATTGTGAAGGTATACTAAGTTGGATGCAATGAGTTATGGGGGCTTCATATCTCAGAACACTTCATACATTATTTTACCAAATATTCTAGTTAATTATCTGAGTTTATCTTAGATAAAGAAAATCCATATAAATTGAAATACAGTAAGAGAAAGAACCACAGAAAAACACATAGCCCTCAAGTGAGTGTAAAATTAAAATGTGAATCAGTATAATTTTCCAAGATTTGAAAATGATTTTAGTGAAATATTAATAATAATATAAATAAATATTAATAAGTATTAATAGTAATAAGTGCCCAAGTGAAGAGAGGAAAACACTTCCATTTTCTGAAACTATCTGAAATTCAGAAAGGATGAAAATTACTTCAGGTTTAATACAGTCAGATCTTGGCACAGTTCTTTGCCTGGATGAAGTGAGAGCTATTAATAAACATAGAATCAGAGAACAATTATTTCAACCACCCTTGAGTGACCCATTGTTATTTTATTTAATAGGAAACTTTTTGTCTTCCTTTTTCTCTCTTCTGGCTGAGCGCCAAAAACCATTCAGGAGTGTTCAGTGAAGTAAAATGAAAAATAAGCAAAAAGGGATAAGGAAGCAGAGAAGTAAGAAAACATGTCTGCTCTTCAAAGCACGTATCTATTGGGAAAAATCGTATTTTTCCTTTTGCGAAGCATATGTTGAGGTTCAAATAAGTAGCAGAATAAAAGTCATGTCTTGGGAAGAAATGGCAAAATTAGAAAACGTTGAGTTCCCATTATGTGCTTTCCCTCATACTGCATTTTTTTCATTTAAAAACTTTAAGATTGTATAAAATAAAAATTATAAAAATATTTTAAAAATTACATATTTAAGTGTACAGTATAATTTTTTGAGATACACATATTGATTACTCTAGTCAAACTAATTAACATATCCATCACCTCAACATAGTTACCATTTTCTTTTCTGTGTGTGGAGAGTGCCTAAGATCCACTCTCCTAGCACATTTCCAGTGTACAATGCATTGTCATTCATTATAGTCACCATGCTGTACATTAGATCTCCAGAACGTATTCGTCCTACATAACTACAACTTTGCACCTTTTGACAAACACCTCTCCATTTCCCCTATCTCCCTCCTCGTGGCAACCACCATTCTACTGTCTGCCTTGGTGAATCTGACTTTGTTAGTTTCTACGTATATGTGAGATCATACTGTATTTTTCTTTCTCTGCCTGGCTTATTTCACTTAGCATAATATCCTCAAAGTTCATCCATGTTGTCACAAATGTCATGATTTTCTTTTTTATTATGGCTGAATAAGAGTCTATTACATTTTCTTTATTCATTCATCCATTAATGGACACCTAGATTGTTTCTATATCTTGGCTGTGGTGAACTATGCTATGATGAACACAAGAGTACAGATATCTCTTTGAGGCACAGACTTCCTTTCTAGTGTTTACTCAAAATGTTATTAAACATCTTTGTGTGTGTGCTTTTTGCTAAGCTCTAAGCTCCCTGTGAAAAAAGACCACATCTCTCTGGCCCTTGACCTAGTGTCTAAGGCTCAGCACAGTGGCTGACACTTACTAGGGTACAGCAAATAGTCATTGCATGAATGAATGATGCAAATACAATGAAAAACTGAACCCACAAGGAAAGTTAGAAGAGAATGTTTGAGTATTTCAGTCATTAAGGAAAGGCTAATAGAGATTTTGTGGAGATAAATGAAGACCACTCATATGAGAACACACAGGGGCTCTTCATTCAGAACTCACTATGGCAAGGGTGTCAGCCACCATTACTAGTTGTCTGGCAGAGACGCAGAGGATGCAGATTAGTGGGAGAGCTTCGTAGTTGAAAAAAGGGAATGCTTTAGGTGTGCCCCAATTGCAGGCTGCTGTCACGGGGCAGCTGGAGGCAGGCCAGCAAGAAGCAGGTCATCTTAAATAGTTGGTTTGGGGAGCATATTTGGCTTTCCTCTCATTGATCTAAGTTGGAAGAGGGGCCAAAAAATTAGGAAAGCTATCAGTCACTGACCAAAACCTGACCATTCTAGGCCGATTGGAGTTTGGTTTCCCTGGCCGGTTGCTGCTGGAGTTTATGCGTCAGAGATCTGTTGTCATGTATGGTCCGGCCATGGTCCGTTTGCATAGTCAGTCTTTCAGTTTAGCGTACCTCAAATATTTAACAGTTTGAGAGCCTCATTTTATTTTCCCCTAAATTTTATCTCCAGTACCAGATACATGGTGGATGTTTAAATATTTGTGGCCTTGTGAGCAATAGGAAGAGTAGAGGGCTGAAGTCTTATCTTTGCTGCACCCCAAGACTGCTATCCATAGCAATAGCCGCTAGCCACACAGAGCTGTTGAGCACCTGAAATGTAATGAGTCTGAACTGGTGGTAAAATAAATACCAAACATCTGAGACTTCCTATGAATGAAAGAATATAAACTATCTCATTAATAATTTTTAAAATACTGATTAAATATTCAGATGATAATATTTTGGATATGTTAGGTTAAACAAATTGATTAATTTCATTGTGCCTTTTTTCTTTTTTAAAAAATGTGTGGCGGGGCGCCTGGGTGACTTATTCGGTTAAGCGTCCGACTTTCGCTTAGGTCATGATCTCGCGGTTCGTGGGTTCGAGCCCCGCGTCGGGCTCTGTGCTGACTGCCAGCTCAGAGCCTGGAGCCTGTTTCAGTCTGTGACTCCCTCTCTCTCTGACCCTCCCCTGCTCACACTGTCTCTCTCTCTCTCTCTCCTAGAAATAAAATAAAAATATTTAAAAAAAAAATGTGTGGCTACTCGAAAATCTAATATTGCTGTGGCTTGGATTATATATTTACTGGTCACTGCTGACCAGTACCTTTTTATGTGTAATTTTCCTCTCCAGTAAAATAAGGAAACAAATTTCTATAGTATGTTCCTTTATCCATTGCCTCAGTATAAAGGTATTTGAAAAGGCTGGAAAAAAATTTATGTGTTAATTTACTCATTCATCCCAAATATGTTGTATTTACTATGTCCCAGACAATGAGCTAGGAGTTGCTTACTCTTGATCTTTGACAGTTTGGGGAGAGAGAGGCTTAAATGGCTATTTGTTTGGTAGGTATATCAAATTACTTAAACCCAAGAAAATTGCGTGGGAAAATGCTCTTGCAGCCTAATTCTCACAATTATGTACTGATAATGCTATAAACCACTTCTCTAAAAAAAGTAAAACAACGCCAAGAACATCTCAAAGTTCACTTCAGGAAAGTCTTTGTTTACATGTTTCCATGAACCAGTTTTCTGTTTGCCCCCCTCCCCCCATTTACAAGCTATATGACCTTGATAAACCCCTGAACCCTGTGGGAATCATAATCTCCTCCACCATAAATTGAGTTTACTTCATGAGATAGCTCTGAGGCTCAAACTAGATAATATGTGTGAAAAACCAATATAAACATGAAGGCTAATTATGTTTATTATTAGAAACAATTATAGCCATTAGGTTAAAATGAGGATATTGGGAAAAGGGCAGTTTGGGGACCCATGAAAAAATCTTAAGCTTGTATAGATTCTAATACAACTAGAAGAAGCCAAATAAAGAAATAAATATGCAAAGCATAATACGTGGTACTAAGATCTAACCTATCACATGCTTCTAAACCATTTTTTAAAAATGCTCTTAGGATTGAAGTATACCAGTGGATGATAGACAGCTCTTGGGAGGAAGCTGCATTTTTTATTAAAGGTGTGGTCTTATTCTTTGTAGGAATCAAGATGAAAAAAAAGGAAATCAGTGCTACTTGTTAATCCTGATGGTGTTTTGATAAATTTTGTTTATCTCTCTTCACCTAGCAATATAAAGATAATAAAATTCTTGGCTCTAACCCTGGATTACAAAAGGGTAGATGTAAATGACTAGTCCAGAGCTATGTAAAGTGAGTAGCCTCCGTCTAGATCTCTATTGTCCAATATGGTAGCCCCAAGCTAGGAAAGGCTATACTGAATACTTGAAAAGTGGCTTGTGTGAACTGTGAGGTGTAGTAAGTGTAAAATACCATATTTTGAAGATTTAGTATGAAAAAGGAGAAGAATGCAGAATATTTCATTAGTAACTTTTTTAAACTGACTACATGTTGAAAGAAATAATATTGTTGGATATGTTGAGTGAAATAAAATCTATTAAAATTAATTTTTCTTTTTTTGGGATGTGACTTCTGGAAAAAAAATTTTTTTTTTAAATGTTTTATTTATTTCTAGGAGAGAGAGAGAGAGAGACAGCGTGAGCAAGGGAGGGTCAGAGAGAGAGAGGGAGTCACAGACTGAAACAGGCTCCAGGCTCTGAGCTGGCAGTCAGCACAGAGCCCAACGCGGGGCTCGAACCCACAAACTGTGAGATCATGACCTGCGCGAAAGTCGGACGCTTAACCGACGAAGCCACCCAGGCGCCCCGACTTCTGGAAAATTTAAAGTTAGATATGTGTCTCACATCTGTGGTTCACATTATATATCTATTGGAGAGCATGCCCCAAGATGCTCCTAGTATGATTTAAAAGCTCAAGTCCTTGTCTAGCTGGATTTTGGAATCTGTTTCCTCTCTGCACATCCGTCGTTCCTATCCCCTTCTTCCAGAAGGCATTAACTAAGCTGTTCTAGCAGAAATCTAGGGAAAGTACCTGGAAAACAAAGCCCCAGACATTCTTTCTTCCTGTTTCTGTAGGTTTCCTAACTCTTTATTTTTTTTCCTCCCTGGTTGGGAAAGAGATCAACTTTGGTCACGAATGATTTGGATAGAATTCCTGTAAAAATCCCTTCGGTTAAAAATTAATCAAAAACCATAAGATGATCTCTCTTTGCCAGTCAGTGGCTTTCAGTTTAATTGAGGTGATCTGTCAGCTCATATGTATAATAAACACGGTTAATTAGGGACTAATTTTCTCTTGCACCACATATTCCATTCAAATACCTTGTCTGAGCACAAATCTACACCCAGAAGGAAGGCTCATGACATAAATAGATTAAAGGCCTTTTCATTTCCCTGTGTGCTTGCTCTACCCCTTTGCTAGGAAAAAGCAATAAAAGAGAAGAGCAGAGATTTATGCGATCATGTTCAAAAGTCAATAGGAAGAAGAAAGGTATTCAATATTCTTTATAACTCCTGAAAGTAAAATTCTCAGTTTACAGGATTTTGTGCACGTAATGTGCCAGGAATAGTGGTAGGCACTGGAAACACAGACAAAAATTCTTTTCCTCATTCGACTTACACTGTAATGTGAAGAGATAGGCAATAAATAAGGTGTTAAAGTATAATTTTCAAGAGGGCCATATATAAAACGGACATGCATCAAAGATTGTATTTAATTCATTAATAAGGGAACAACTAAGATGTTAAAAAAACTTTAAAAATCATTTGAGAAGTTAGATATTTATAGCCAATGTTAGGACAAGGTTTCTGAATTAGATACAAACCTGGTTAATGACCAATGGGGACATAAACTATAAACTTTGGTTTTATATGTTCCACCAGACATCTACTGGATGTTGGTTGCATCTTTACCAGACAAAAAATCTTTAACTTGACCTCTGCTTCTACAAAATTAAAGAAAACAAACCTATACAGCAGAGAAGTAAATATCAGTGGTATATTAAAAGAACATCCCAAAATCTTTTGGCTATTTCCAAGTTTTGGATAATTTTCTGAGACAAGTAGCTAAGTAAAATATATAGTATTTTGTATGTTGGCAATTGCTTTGTGGGAAAATAAAGCAGATAAGCAGATCAGGGAGCAAGTACACATGTATTTGTGTGTTCCATTTTACATCAGGAAGTCAGAGAAGAAAGAACTCTTTGAGAAATTGACCTTTGAATAAAGATCTGAAGGCAGAGAGAAAGTAATAAGTATATATTCTAAATAAAGATGTCAAGTAGATGGAATAGTTAAGGTAACATCCCCGAGACAGGAATGTGATTGGCATGATCTCAGAACATCAAGGAGGCCAATGTGGATGGAGTCAAGTGAGTTGTCTGCAAAAAGGTATAGGAGCTGATATCAGAGAATTTATAGTAGAGGGTGGACCAGATTCCACAGAGCCTCATTAAGTACATTGTTTAAAAGGGTCCCTGAGTGGGTGGTGAAGTGCTGCCTAGTGTTCTTAAGCTCAAGAAAGCTGTGATGTGCCTTATAGAGAAAATACATGTGTTAGATAAACCTTGTGTAGGCACCAATTATAGTGTTGTTGGCCATCAGTTCAATGTTAATAAATCAGCAATATATATGACAGAGGTCTTTAAACAGAAACACACATAAAACAAGGTTATATATTGGTCATTAGATGAAAATGTTGTGACTAGAGACTGATAGAAACCTAATCCTTTATTTCTTGGAGGAGCAATGGTTCAGTGTCTGCTAATTGAATGTTTGCATGCAGTTACTTTATAGAACATAACTACTGCAAATAACAATAATTGACTGTGTGCTGTTTTTATATCTCCAGGGCCTAAAGAATGTAAATCTCAGTGTATGTTTATTTAGTGGAATTAGTCAGTAGCTACTAGATATTTGCCAAGTCCTAGGGACATGGGAGGAGGGAACAGCAGGGAAGGGTGCTGTTGGGCGACAGCTTGGGGGTCTGTCCGTTGGCGAGGGCAGTCACCGCATGTGGGGGGGCTCCGTGCAACCAGCCAGGTGAGCCCTCCCCAGTGTGACAAAGAGACAACCCAGGACACAGCTGTGAACCTGCTGTGGTAAGGCGCAAAGGACGCTAGCTGGGCTCCGCCATTTTTTAAACTTAGAGAAAATCATTTTACCTCTTTCAGTTTCAACTGTCTGATATACAAAATGAGGAAACCCGGCTGGGCCACTGTTCAAGGCCCAGTGAACTTGAAATGAGAAGAGAGGGAGCTGACGTTTCCTGGGATGCAACAAACACTGAAGCCCCACATCAGATTCTTTGCAGGGGGCCCAGATGCAGAAGTTCAAGTAACCACAGATGTTTCGGTGTATGAGTTCTGCCCTCCACCGAATGCCATCTTGTTCAGACTGTCTCACTGACAGTCCTGCAGAACGTGCGTTCTGGTCGTAGCCTCTGACACAGAAAGGCCTGCCTCGGCAGCCCTCTCGGCAAGAGCCGCTCGGTGCTTTCAGTCCCACGCAGCTTGAAGTTTGTAGTTTAGGTCAAATGAAATATTTTCAGAGCTCAGTATGTATTCCCCAAACAGCAATAAATCACTCAGAAAGTTATGTGCTCATTTGCACATGGCTTCAAATTACTGATTTAGCCAGCTGAGGGCACGCTTTATGGTTTTTCAGCATATGATTTTTTTTATTTCTGGTGTTCTGATCATCCAGTAATTAGTGGATACAGATGAAATTACAAGCTGCTGCCACTGCCTCAAATGGTCAGGTTTTCAGAATGCCAACTCCCAGCTCCTCTGGAGTTGACATAAATATTATGGAAGCAAAAAATTATAGTCATTTGCAGGGAAATCATGTGTTTAATTGCCAAGCGAAGCAGAGGAAAAATAGCAGAAGCACGCATCATGTATCAGTTAATGTGAGTGCATTATTGCATGTTGCAAAGGGGTCTAAAAGGACTTTTCAATAGCAAAATGAAAACAAAACTATTCTAAAAAATGCCATCTGTGAAGCCTCCAGATATATCTGACTGGCTCATTTCCTTTCAAAAATAGTCCCTGCATTCCAAAAGCTGTTAATAATGAATGGAAATAACCATGGAGTAAAAATGGACCATGGGTGATGGACTGGGACTTAACGTAAGGAGTTGCTGTTGAAATGGAGAGGAATATTCTGCAGATGCGTTTTGTGCGGATATTTCAGTGTTTGCTGCAGATGGCATTTTAACACAGCAGAAGACTCCTCAGATCTCACACAGGTTGATTATTTTGACAATTAGTATCAAACTCAATTTATTTTTAAAAATTTACTTCTAAATAAATATTACTTATTAAAAATGTATTGATCCCCCCCCCCATATTTCCTCCCTTATATTTGGTGGACTTATCATCATGGGAAAGATAATTGATGTAAAGTTTTATAGGAGTGTAAAGTTTTATAGGAGGCCAAAAATTAACTTGGAAATACTGTTATTATATATCTGTATCGGTTAGACAACCAATGACCACAGAAAACTTAATCTAATAATATATAATGTGTTTCATTCCTCTTTTTAGAAAACTACTAAATCCAGGAGCATCTGGGTGGCTCAGTTGGTTAAGCATCTGTCTCACAGTTGTGAGATCGAGCTCTATGTTAGGCTCTGAGCTAGGCATGGAGCCTGCTTAGGATTCTCTCTCTCTCTCTCTCTCTCTCTCTCTCTCTCTCTCTCTCCCCCCTCCCTCTGCCCCTCTCCTGCTTGCTTGTCCACGCGCTCTCTCTCTAAAAAAATCACTAAGTTAAATACTTCATCTGTTATTCTAAAAGCAAAGATAAAGCTGTTTTTAAATTTTTTTTTTTTAATGTTAATTTTGAAAGAGGGAGACACAGTGCAAGTGGGGGAAGAGGCAGAGAGAGAAGGAGACATAGAGTCCATAGCAGGTTCCAGGCTCTGAACTGTCAGTCCCAATATGGGGCTCAAACCCACGAACTGAGAGATCATGACCTGAGCTGAAGTCAGATGCTTAACCAACTGAGCCAACTGAGATAGATAGGTTCTATCTCTGCCGAGTGATTAGCATAGTATAGTGGACAAGGTCACAAACTCTGGAGTCAGATTTTCTGGTTTTGATTTCTGTTCTGCCACTTACACATGCTCAAGTTCACATGTTGGCAACACTTATATGTACACCTTAGTGTCTTCATCTATAAAATAGAGATAACAGCAGTACCCACCTTATACGTGTTGAGAGTTACATGAGATAGTATGCATGCAGCACTTAGTCTGTTGCCTGGTATATATGAAGCGCTCAAGAAATTAAGTTCTCACTATTATTTAAATAGCAGCTGCAAATACTAGCATATAGCTAGAAGCTAAAAGACAATATTTTTTGTTATATAATGATTTTTAGGTAAGGTGATGAAAAGAGCTGCTATATTCTGAGATTCTGTTACTGTTCTAAGTCCCTTATGTTATCTTATATAAGCTCCACAATAAATGTAGGATAGCATGTAGGTATTTTCATCCCATTTTATAGATGAGGGGATTAAAGTTATTAAGGCTATCAATCATGCCTTTTGTAACAAAATAAGAACTAGTGTTTATTGAGTGATGGTTATGTGCCAGGCTCTATTCAAGCAGTTTCAATTATACTCTTTCTCTTTCAGTCCTCACAACAGTCTAGGAAGTATGTATCAGTATCTTAATATCAGTATTTGCATGTGAAGGAACAGAAGCTCCGGGAGATTAAGAAACTTGTACAAAAGCACATAACTAAAAAGTGGCAGAAGTAGGATTTTATTCCATCAGTTTGACTTCAGAATCCTTGTTCTCAATTAATATGCTGAAAGAAAAAACAAAGGATTCACAGCCATGTAAAAAAGAGTTGGTTATAATAAAAAAAAGTAAGATAAATAAATGACAGAAATGTAGGCAAAGTATATAAACAGACGGTTTACATCGGAAGAAATAAGAAATAGCCAATATCCATCTGATACTGCTATTGCCAACTTCTCTAAAAAAGACACACATTTAAATTACAGTGAGATATGTTTTTTTCACCTACTAGGTTTGCAAAATGTGAGAAGACTGAGATCGTTGTTGATACAAATTCAGTAGCGGTCAGTTTGGTAGACTGGGCTAGCACATACCCTTCGATCTAGCAACTCAACTTAAGAGAAATCTATCTGAAAGAAATAACCACACAAATATAGATGTATATTTGTACAAAGATGTTAATTGTATCATTATCAGTGACAGTGAAGAATCCAAAATGACCAAAGTACAACAGGGAATGCCTTCATAAATTATAGTTATTCCCATACTGTTGAATATTATGTATCCACTCAAATACAGGACTGAAATAGATCTAGATGAAATGTTACACTATAAAGAAGTTTGCAACATTCCATGCATAGTAAAACCCAAGTTGCATTATGTTATATATTTAGTATAATTTAATTAAATTTTGGGGGGGAAAAAGTTGATTCATTTACCTTCTATATATTTATGTTCATAGAAAAAAATCCTGGAATAAAATATTAACATAGTCCTCATATATATATAGTCCTCATATATATATATGAGGACTATTCATGAAAATTTATAATGGGAGAAAGATTTTAATTTTACTTTAATGCTTTGGTATTATTTAAATACATCATAATGTGCATGTCCCATTATAATGCAGATAGTGAAGTAAAAGTATAATGTAAAAATAAAGTGAAAAATAAAAAGGGAAGTAACAACTATACCAGATGTAGATTGAAATGGCAGAACTATAATTCAAACCATGTCCTGTGTGACTCTGAAGTCCGTGTTCTCCACTGTGTCACTGTTCAAGGAGAACAATGCGTTACTGAACACCGCTACTGCTTTTCTGTATATTATATACATTATACATAATGTTTTTTCCTCGAGGCTCATATATTACAACTTGACAAGAAGGAGATAAAATCTTGTTTTCCAGCTTATTTTCTATTCTAGATTCATATGAGATTTTGACCATGCAATGGAGGGGAACTGGGTAACCCTTTGAAGTGAGGGCTGAAACAATTCTGCTTCTTTCTTATGTACTCTTCAGATATGACGAGTTTATTGATCCTTACTAAGTACTTACCTCTACTTTCCCTCAATTTATGAATGCTAATTGAGGTAATAATTCTCACCATGAGTTCCTCACAAAGATAGAACTAAAAATGGAAAGGTCAGCCAAGACTTAAAGGGGAAGCATATTGAATGTTATAGGGTGAAGTCAGTATCTCAGATTGTGATCTTATTTGGAACTAGGGTTGTTGCACATATAATTAGTTAAGATAAAGTCATACTGCTGTAGGGTGAGCCTCTCCAATCCATTGTGACTGATGTCCTTATGAAAGAGGGATATTTGCATGTGTGCGCGCACATGCACACACAAACACACACACACGCACACAGAGTCACATAGAACAGCATGTGAAATGGAAGCAGAAACTGGGTGATGCCAAGTCATGGAATACCAAGGATTGCCAGCAAACTACTGGAAGCTAGGAGAGGGCCATGGAGCAGTTTTTTCCTCACATCACTAAGAAGGAACAAGCCCCATCAACACCTTGATCTCAAAGAAACGTCTAGCCTCAGAACTGTGGGACAATATATTTCTCTTGTTTAAGCCACTCAGTTTGTAGTACTTTGTCATGGCAGCCCTGCAGACAAATACATGGGATTTCAAAGTAAGTTGTGGGAAGGGTGCCTGGGTGGCTCGGTTGAACATCCGACTTCTGATTTCAGCTCCAGTCATGATCCCAGGGCTGTGGGATTGAGCACCATGTCTGACTCCGTGCTGAGCATGGGGCCTGCTTAAGATTCTCTCTCTCTCCCTCTCTGCCCCTCTCCTCTGCATGTGCTCTCTCTCTCTCTCAATGTTAAAAACAAACAAAAAACAAAGTAAGTTGTGGGAGAAATCAAGCAGGTTGCAGATTCATTTGCTGGATCAAGTCAGCGGTAGGTTGAGAGGTCCCAGGAATGTGAGCAGTGGAATGTAGGCAGAGCCCGTGCTGATTGTCAAAGAGGGAAGGTGTCAGGTTCCATTAGGTGCCAACCCAAAATGTGTGAAGCCATTCTGTAGCAGTGCCAGTCAAGAATTCTTTCTGCCCTTGCCTTTTCTCCTCACAGCAGAGGGGTGGAGAAAGAGAAAGAGCTGATGTCATTCTGCCTGTACCTGCTGCAGCCCTCTTCTCCAACCAACCTTGTCTGGGGGTGAGAAAAGGATTTCACTTTGCATCGCATTTAGAGCTTGTATCAAAAGTAATCTGATTTCTGAATTGCAACAGTATTTGGCAAGTTAATGTAATTCTGGTGAAGTTTATTAATTACTTAAAAGTGATAATAAAAAAAGTCTTAAGACAGCTTGAACTGTCATGTAGGGGCAGAGAAAGAACTATGTTCCTTCCAAGAAATGTCGAAAGGCAGAAGGGAACAAAATGAGGTTACAGTACAATTACGTCCCACAAGTTGTGCTTATTCAAATACTAATTATCTCAATCTACAGGTATATACGTATGTATGTAGTATGTGCCTGTATATGTACTATATACATTTTATAGTCCGCTAGTTTTGTTTCTCTTGGCTGTTTCTGTTTTTCTTTCTACTTAAGCAACAATTCATTACTAGTACAAATGTGGTAGAATAAAATTTATTATACAGTTTTTCTTCCCCACACACAGACGGGTAGCAGAGAGAGAGATTGATAAAAAACTTTTTGAAGTGGTCATAAGTGCTAATTTCAGGTTGTTTTAATGTTGACATAGCTCACGTAAGGTTATAGTATGTTAAATCTTAAAATAATAAAGAACTATGGCTGTATGTTACAAAACACCTTTAGAAATATTTTAAAGATCTTAAGCATTAAAAATGGGTGAAATAAAATTATTATCTAATTGAATAAAATTGTATAGTGTTAACAAGCACAGGGTTCGCAGTCTTACATGTCTGGTGTAAATCCAAGATTATTACTCATTCATCATGAAGGTAAATACCTCAAATTTCTGGAGGAAATCCTTGTTTCCTTATCTGTCACCATTTGGTAGTAAAACCTCTTCAGTGCATTGTTATGAAAAGCAAATGAAATAACGTACACAAGATGTTTAGTATAGTATGAGGCATGTAATAGGTACTCAATAAGTGATAACTGTATTAGCAATGTGTCCTAGCTAAGCAGAAAAAAAAATGGAAGTCTCCATACACTGAGTATTCTAAACACTGTTATATTTAAACTGAAAAAACAAAACAAAACAAAAAAACTTAAGCCAATTGTACTGTAATCCAAATCTTCTCATGTAAATACATCTACATATAAAACCTTTAAAATTCCTGCCCCCCCCTTTTTTTTAATCTCTTTCCCTTGTTAGGTATATAGACTTCCTTTAGAACTTGGCATATGAAGTTAGCCCTTAGCCCTGTGTAATCTACAGGCACACCTCACCTTACTATGCTCATCTTATACTTTGCAGATCTTTTCATCTTTTACAAAGTGAATGTTTGTGGCAACCTTAGGTTAGACACGTCTTTTGGCACCGTTTTCCCATCAGCATTTGTTTACTTTGTGTCTCTGTCACTAGCTTTTACCTCTTGGGGGCGGCTTTCCGACCTAAGCTTTTGTCTAAACCCATTTATGTAAGGAGAACCTATTTCCCCACAGCAAGATAAGGAGAAATCCACACCTACGTACATTATAATGAAACTATCAAAATTCAAGAGGGAATTAAGAATGAGTCTTAAAAGCAGCCAGAGAAAAAAGATAGCAAAATAGCGACATTAAAGACAAATTAAAAGCAAGAGCATTGGTCACCTACAGACCCTTGTGAAGGCAAATACTAAAGGATATTCCTTCTGGCAGCAAGTGATCTCAGAGGAAAAGTTTGAGTGCAAAAAATGATGAAAAGAATAGACTGGTAAATATACAGTTAATGTAAATAAACATTGTAGAAAACAATAATATATAAAATAAAATATAAAGTATATTTTTAAAATATAGAAAATAGTATACTATATAAACAATAATATACTGGGATTAAGACATATCACAACAAGATAGACTTGAAATATCAGGAAGCAATAGTGTATATGTCAGAAGTGGGAGAAATTGAGTGAACAGATTCTAATATTCTCGCCATTATTTTTTTTTTTATAGAAGGGGAAGAGTTTGGATACACTTAGACTTTGATACGTTGTGAATTCTAGGATACATGTAAGTATTTCACACTTGTGGTGAGTAAATACTGGAGTAATAGAAGTTGTTTAGACTTGCATATGCCTGTGTGACACTACAGAGAAAAACAAGGAAATAATTACTATAAAAACCAGAATAGCTGTTGCCTCCAGGCAGAAGACAATCCTGGTGGCCTGGAAGGGGTGCGGAGGGCTTCTGGGACACTGGTATATTTTCAGATTTCAACTTGGGTGGTGCTGAGGTTGGTGTTAATATTATCATTAGTTATTAATATGTACGTGTATATCTCATGCAGTTTTATGCATTCATGCTATATATTTTTGAACAACTTATTAGCTAATTTTTAAGTTTTAATAACAAAGCAAACAAGCAAACCTGAGGTAGACGATGCAGATACCAGCAATATTCCTGAGATAAAAGTAGGCAAGAAAATATATTAAGGTAGTTGAAAACAGTTATCTACATTTAGCGGCAAGTCTTCACTGAGTGCCTGTAGTTTGCTGGGTGATTTCCTAGGACCTGAGATGCATTCGTAAACAAAACTAACAAAGATCCCTGCCCTGTGGATTCTGAGTGGGGGGTGTGGGAGTAGGCGGGGGGGTGGGGGTGGGGGGGTGGGGGAGGGCAGACTGTAGCCAACAGGCCTAAAAAGTGATAAATCACATTTTTCCTGTTTTCTGTGACAATCACTGAATATAAGAGGGAAATGATGATTTTTTTTGGGTGATAGTGGGGTTCACAGGGTCCAAAGCCGATGGCCAAGAAAGGATTCTTGAAGATGTCTTTGGTGCAAAAAGGTGATTTTATTAAAGCACGGGGACAGGACCTGTGGACAGAAAGAGCTGCCCGGGGACCATGAAGAGAGACTGGTTATATACTGTGGTATTGGGGAAGGTAAAGTCCAGGGGAAGTTTCCAGTGAGATTTTCATATGCTAAAGAAGGCTCCCAGGAGAGTGGAGGCCTGGCTATTGTCAAGTTAAGGTTGTTTTTCCCTCTAGCAAAGCATTAGCGTTAAGACAGTAGGGACTTCCTGAAACAACGTTTTCCTCCACCAGCCTCAAGTATCTGTCAATGGGCTGCAGGTTGTAAGGAGATTTGGTTGTATCTGCCATTTCCTTCCGCCTCTGTTTCCCACATCACTATGCTGGGGAGAAGTTGGGGCTCCAGGAAAGGGAGTCTGTAGGTTTCTAGAGATTAGGCTATTGATAAGATTACCTATTTCTTGTGATTTACTAAGATATTTGTAAATAGATGGAGACTCAGGTCTGGCAGGACTGTGATCTCTATCAGTTAACCATTTGTTTTCCCCTTTCCTTTGTTCTTGGGCAGCCAGCAGTGCCCGAGGAGTATCACACACATCCCCCTGGGGATGAGGGGGGTGTTTGCGGAGTCAGCTTGCGTTATGCTCCCTCATCAGGAAAGCATACGGTTTTTTAATAGTTCAGTCACTACTAGGCTGATTGTGAACTGAGGCAGAATGGTTTCCAGTGCACTTGTGCTGAGGGAGCATAAGGCAGGAGGAAATCCCACAAACACTTCCCCCACTGCCTCCCACACCCCCACTCAGAAACCGCAGGTGGGGGGTCTTTGTTGGTGTTGCTTACTACTGCGTCCCTGGGGGGTGGAGGGACTCCTGGCTGCCCAAGAACAGAGGAAAGGGGGAAACAAATGGTTAACTGATAAGAGGTCACAGTGGTGCAGAACCGAGTCTCCAGCCCTTTGCAAATATCTAACAATAACTAGTCTCCAGAAACCTATAGACTCATCTCCTGGAGCCCCAACGTCACCCTCCCCTCCATAGCTCACCCTCGCCTCCCGCCTCCTCCATAGTCCTGTGGGGAACAAAGGCAAGAAGGAAAAGGCAACACTGTATTTCTTTATCACCTGCAGCCGTTGACAAATACTGGAGGCAAAGACAGAATATAACATTTCTCTAGAAACCCCAGCTGTCTAATGGTAACGCCTTACTAGAGGGAAAACACCTAGCAAGGCCTCAGGTAGTAAGGAGCCCTCTTTAGCATAGCTTTCATCTTTATTCCTCCCCACCCCCCAACTCCATAGGTTATAACCAGTCTCTCTTCACAACCCCAGTGTGGCTCTTTCTGCCCTTGGGTCCTGCCCTTGCGCTTTAATAAAATCACCTTAAAAATTTTTTTAATGTTTATTTTTATTTTTGAGAGAGAGAGAGAGACAGAGAGAGAGAGACAGAGAGACAGAGAGACAGAGAGAGACAGAGCATAATGGGGGGAGGGGCAGAGAGAGAGGGAGACACAGAATCAGAAGCAGGCTCCAGGCTCTGTGCTGACGCCTGACGCGGGGCTCAAACCCACGAACCATGAGAACATGACCTGAGCCGAAGTCGGACACTTAACCGACTGAGCCACCCAGGTGCCCCTAGAGCTTTCTGATATAAAACTTAAGACAAAATCTGATTCAGAAAATAAGATATTCTTAAAAGTCTGGACAAGTTTTATCTTTTCATTTTGATTAAATTTGTTTCCTGAATGAAAATGACTAATAAAGGAGAAATTCTTGCTACAGCTAAATGTTGAACAAAACAGGCTGATATTCATAACTGGCAAGAATCACTGACAGATTCACAAGTGATTTTGATTGCATAGATTTTCCTTTTTCAAAAACAATGTTGATCAAGAAGGATACTCACAAGCTCATTAATTTGAGGAATGAAAATAAGTTACTGAATTTGGTTTTAGGGCTTTGAAGATTCTGATGTTCACTCGTGAATGTGGTGCAAAATAGCTAATATTTAAATCAGTTATAATGGGGACAAAATCATTTTTCTCAAACCAGTATTTATTTAGGTGAAAAATTGTAAACCATATAACCATGATGCATGAATTTGGTTGTTATCCTACGGGTGATTTTAGATGTAAGCCCCAGTGGAAGAACATTTGATCGCTCCTCTCCCCACAATTTTCCATTCCACACTCCTATTAAAGAGGTGCAATAGTGAGAAATATCTATTTTTCTTAATTCCAAAGTGCAGATTGAAGACAGGACAGGGGGGCCAGATTTCTGAAGCTGAGAAAAGCATTTCTCAGTCTCTGTGAATCTGTGGAACTGGTGACTTCAGGTCCATGCTTGCTGAAATCTTGACATGTTCTTACAGTTACCATTGTGAACTTGGAGTTGTAAATTTCCAAACTTAAAAAAAAATCCTAAATTAAAACACTGTTGCCCCAGGGCACCTGGGTGGCTCAGTTGGTTAAGCATCTAACTTCTACTCAGGTCATGATCTCATGGTTCATGAGTTTGAGCCCTGCGTGCTGACAGCTCAGCCTGGAGCCTGCTTCAGAGTCTGTGTCCCTCTCTCTCTGTCCTTTTCCCGCTCACACTCTTGTTTCTCTATCTCTCAAAAAAATAAAATAAACATTAAAAAATTTTAAAACAAAAACATTGTTGTCCTAACACTTCTGGTATTCACAGCAACTAAGATTCTAGGTGTGTATCTAAATCCAGCAAACTGTTCTCGAGATTCCAGAAAAATAACTCCTCTCTAGAAAGAAATGTTAACTTTATTAAAAGTTAACAAAAGTTTAACAAACTTTGTTAAAAAGGTCTGTTTGGCCTTGGTCTCCACGAGAGCCTTCATCTCTTACTTGGTCAAATTAAGAAGAAGTGAAGAGAGGCTGGTGAAGGCACTCTCTGATTCAGCTCTCGCTCTTGCATGCACACTGGAATCACCTGGCACTGTAAAATACATGGACTCCCTGAGTTCCACCTCATGGAACTGGGGTGCCATCCAGCCCCAACAGCTGAAGTTCTAAAAGCTCTTCAGGTGGTTGTAATACGCAGCCAAGGCTGAGAGCCACTGCTGGCTTGCTGGTGGCAATGCATTCTGGAGCGTTTCTAAAGTTGTATTATAAAGTTATTATATAGTATAAACTTGTATTCTAAAGTCGTATACTATTTCTAAAGTTAAGAAGTTGAGTTCTAAAGACATAGAAAACGTGGTACTTAAGTGTCATTTTGATCCCTTCTTGGGCTCCCAGGTTTTCTAGGACCATGTTAAGACTTTATCCAAGGGCGGTCATGCTTTTGGAGTTCCCACCCCACCTCATATCAAACATATTAAAATGCAGCCACATCTCACATTAACTATAACTGATACATGATTACACAAGTCATGTGCTAATTGTGAATATATTTATTTTTAAGTGTTGGTTTAACATGCTGAAGACATTTAGGGCCTTTGGGACCAGGTCTCAAACATTATCGTAGGCTCTTGCAGTTTCCTGGCATTGGTGGATGACAGAGTCCAAGCCCTCAGCTCAACACTCTCCGGGACAAGCAGAGCACAAGGAAGTGACTCTTGTTTACTTGCACTGCCTTGGAGCCCCATAATGAATATGCACTCTGAATCCAAATCTTTGAGTGTGTTCCTGACTCAGTGTCATATGTTGTCGGCATTTGGAGCCCCAGCTAGGTAAGCCATGAGGCTTCGCTGGAAGGAAAGATGCGTGAAGGTATGAGCCTTGACGGTGCCAGCTCGGTTGCAGATGACAGAGTTCTTTGCTGCAAAGCTGGCCTGGCAGCTCTTTCCAGGACTCTGTAATGCGTCTGAGCAGGAATAGTAACTGTCCCCCACTGACTGCCAGCCCGTGATGACAGAAGAGCTTCCAACATAGTGGCTGTAAGACACGTCTTCCAGCTGCCGGCCCTGGCCAACCAGGGCAGAGCACTGGCAAGAGAGCACTGTCTGAGCGAATAGAGGTATGGGAGGATTCTTCTACCTGGGTTCTTTGGCTCCCACCCTTAATTTTGTTGGGGCTGAGTAGTAATTCAGGAAGCAGCTCTTAGGTAAGGAGCTAGTGGCTTCCAGAGAGCATGTATGAAGCCAGAGCTTCACAAACTACAATAGATTTCCTAATTCCACTATCTGTGAGGCTGTTGGGAGTGAGATTGTTTTTTCTCATGCTGTTGTATAGCTCAGTTACCATGATTTTTTTCTCCTTTTTAAAAAAATGTTTATTCAGTTTTGTTTTTTTTTTTTGCGAGAAACAGAGCATGAGTGGGGGAGGGACAGAGAGAGAGAGAGAGAGAGAGAGAGAGAGAGAGAGGCACAGAATCCCAAGCATGCTCCAGGTGCTGAGCTGTCAGCACAGAGCCTGATGTGGGTCTCAAACCCATGAACTGTGAGATCATGACCCAAGCTGAAGTCAGACGCTTAATTGACTGAGCCATCCAGGTGTCCCCGATTTTTTCCCTTTCAATCCTGTACCTGATTATCACTTTAATGTACTTTCAATCATGTAAATATGCTCAAGAACAGACAGTTTACTAAAGAAGAAACCCCCAGTGTTAATAAGTATATAAGGAGACATTTAAGATCATGACATCAGAGGAAAAAAGCAAATTAGAGTAATATAAAGAGTTATAACAATATAAAGAGGTATAAAGAGTTATACCAGAGATTCCCAGCCTGGCTGTGTATTAGAATCACCTGAAAAGATTTTTAAAAACCCAGCCCCTAGGCTCTAGCTCAAGAGATTCAAATCTAAACTGTGTGGGTAAGGCTTGAGCTCTGATTTTATTTAAAAGTTCCCAAGGCATTTCTCCAGGCTTGCTCCGCCAGAATGAAAGGCCTGATGCATTGGCAAAAAGTACAAAGCCGGGTAAATGCTGTCAGGGTGGCACAGAGTCTAGAGAGAATCTGGCCCTACGTGGTCAAATTAAGGACATACTCATCTGTGCCTCAGCAATTCTGCTCCGGGGGTGGGGTGGGGTGGGGTGGGGTGTGTGTGTGTGTGTGTGTGTGTTTCTCTCTCTCTCTCTCTCAAATAAATTTTTCCTTGTATCCATCAAGGGACTTGTACAAGGTGTTGATTGCAACACTATTTTTAGTGACCCGAAGCTGGAGACAACTTGGATACCCACCTGGGAGAGGAGACGGCTCAGTGGGGTGTCTGCACAAACAGCAAGTGGGCTAATATATGGAGCACACTGTCATTGGGTCTTAGAAGCATAGCAAACACAGCAAGAATTTAGCCATTCCCATTTTGTAAAAACATTCATTAAAAAACACATAAAAATCTATCAGGTGGAGGAGAATGGGAGCAAGTTGTGGAGATAAAAGTGAATGAGGAGCGCCTGGCTGGCATCTGACTCTTGATTTTGGCTCAGGTCATGATCTCACACTTTGTGAGCCCAAGCCCCGCTTCGGACTCTGTGCAGGCAGCACAGAGACTGCTTGGGATTCTCCATCTCTCTCTGCTCCTCCCTTGCTTACACTATCTCTCTGAAATTAAATAAACTTAAAATTTTGTTAAGTGAATGAAATAAGGGAAGAGCCATGCAGGAACCAATAACGATACTGTGCTATGAACTGAGGAGAAGGAGTCACCCAACCCTCCACACCTGTATTAAAAGGAAAGAAAGAAAATAAATAAGTGGGGATGGCAGTGAGCAGTGAGAAGAGTGAAGGGAGAAGATGAGGAGACTGGACCTCATGTTTGAGGCTAAATGCAGGATGCACGCTTAGAAGGAGACAAGGAGCAGGAGTGAGCAGGTCAAGTTGGAGTTCCTTTGTGCAGAACTGAATACTCTAAGGCAGAATTCAGTGGAAGGAGACTCAAAGAAGCTCAGGCTTCTGGGGAAGTCTCCGTAGATGGCCCTTCACTGATGGGTCACTTTAAAATAGAAAGAAGAGGAAGGATACCCCAGGCAGTGCAGAGGAACACAAAGGAAGGAACTCAAGTAGGCCTAAGAAGAGAGTGGCCTCCACGCACTGAGATGGGCTTGACTTGGCTGAAAGACACATGTTACAGAGGAGAGGTGTCATGAGAAACACACATGAGTAGATGAGAAGGATCGCCGGGCTTTGGAAACCAGTCGGGAGGAAGGAGAACCCAGTCTAGCAGGAAATAGAAAACTGTTGATGAAGGGCAGACCAAGAAGTCTGAGGAGAAAGCAGTATATTAGCTGAATGGGAGATGGAGAGACTGTCTCTCTCTCAAAAATAAGTTAACATTAAAAAATTAAAATAAGGGCCCTGTGACTCCATCAGTTTGACGTGGATGGTCTAGGATAATCTCCTTATTTTAAGATCAGCCGAATCTCATTTCCATCTCTGTTCCATCTATGACCTTAATTCCCCCTTTGTCCTGTAATCTAACATACCCATGGGAATTAGGATGTGGACATCTTTGGTGGACCAACACTTTGCTTGCCACAGATGGGTAAAAACAAGTGTGGAGTACGGAGTGAAGGATGGGGCATGACTGTCCAAGGAGAAGAACACAGATGGACAAAGATGGTGTGACACGCTTCCATCCCGTTCATGAAAAAAGAGAACGTGTTTGAAGGGTGGTGAATAAGGGGAGTAGTGGTATAAGCTAGGATTTTAGAGGTAGATGGGGCTAGATTTTCCTGGCCTCTTTCTTTCTTTCTTTCTTTCTTTCTTTCTTTCTTTCTTTCTTTTCTTTCTTTTCCTTCTTTCCTTCTTTCCTTCTTCTTTCTTCTTTCTTCTTCTTCTTCCTCCTCCTCCTCCTCCTCCTTCTTCACCTCTCTTAAAGATTTACAGTTTTTTTCTACATGCACTGGGGATCCTTTAGAGTACTGAGCGGGTGTGGCATCATATGATTGGCATTTAAGGATCACTCTAAATCCTTACAGGAGAGAACAGTGGGGCTACTGATGAGGCTACTGTATAGGTACCGGAGGAAGAGATTTAGGAGAATCTTCAATACAGGGGCTTGACAGCTTATAGGGAGTTTCATTCCTGTAGTTCTTCTCCACAACCAAGCTATACTCTGCCATCTCTCTCACAGCATACATTATTTCCCCCCACTCTACTTCTTTCTCAAGGTCTCTGTTTGTGATGCCTGCATTCACTTCATTTTGCCAACCTCCAATGTCCTTTGAGATCTGGCTCAAGATTCACCCTCCAAGAAGCCTTCACTGACTGGCTTTATTCTACATCAGTCCTGCCTTTGCTTGATGCATATTTTGGACAACATCACTCACTCTGCGTGTTTACTGTCATTCCTATTAATGGAATCTTCAAGCTCCTCACAGCAGCTTGTGTCCTGCTCCAATCCTAGAGCCACCATGACTGAGAAAGACCAGATGGTTAAAACTCCAGGTTTGGACATTAG
Source organism: Proteles cristata cristata (assembly GCA_017311185.1). NCBI lineage: Eukaryota > Metazoa > Chordata > Mammalia > Carnivora > Hyaenidae > Proteles > Proteles cristata. The sequence continues at coordinate 1,158,301 of JAESUZ010002737.1, read as the reverse complement.
GGTACCGGGGCCTTAGATCATCTGCTATGCCCTGATATCTAATGTTGCAGCTTTGAGATGAGGTATCATGTCTCCCTGCTGACCTTTAGAGCCCTGTTTTAGTCCGGATAGGCTAGGTTTTGCTACAGTAACAAACAGCATGGGTATTATAATGGTTTATGACAACAAAGATTTATTTCTTGGTTATATTACTTTCCTGTTACAGGTCATCTGTAGGCTCATTTATTCTGGGACTCGGGCTAATCCAACTTGGCCTCTTTGTGGAACATTGCCATTGAGAATGACTTGCTTGTCTCAGCATTAAATTCTCCACCCTCAGAGTGATACACCTCTCTTCTACCCATAATGCTGGCCAGAATGAACCTTACATCAAGGAGGCTGAGAAGAAACAGAGGAAGACAGAAAGCATGCTTCTATTAGACAATGGAAGGACTCGAGCTAGAACATTTGACAAACAGCAGGAATGATTAGTGTTTTCACCGTGGTCTGAGGTGAGTGCCCATTCCAGCTGTCAGTAGTGTCCCAGATCTGATGCCCAAATTATCACACTGGAGTTTACAAGTTTAAGTCCTCTCTCTATGGCTCATTCTTAGGCCTGAGATCCTCCTGGGTCTCCCCTTGTTCCCCCTGGCTCCCCAATATAGCTAGAAAACTTGTCTTTTGCTGTTTTAGTTTACATCTCTAAAGGCTGGAGTCTCATCCGTCCAGGTACTAGAATCCTGCTTACCTGTAGGCACATCATGACATACATGGCAACGAATGCTCAAATGCCTGATCATTCTCCAACTGAATTGCACCTGTTGAGAAGTCCTGATATTTTTGTTTGGATTCTCTCATGCAATCATTTGCCTGAACCCTGGACAGAGATTCAGTCTGCAGAGCTAGTAAGCCTTGCCTTCTGCCCAGGAATTTCTAAGTCTGATATTTTGGGTGTAAACTCCAGCATCTTCTCGCTAGTAGGCAAGTCTACTTCCAGTATTAGCACCACTCCTTTCTTGCTGCCAGGAAACAACTGTGCTGTCTTCATATATTCTGAGGGATGTTACCAGACTCTCTGGTTGTATTTTTCTATCCATAAGAGATTAAGTTTCTAAGTATCTCTCTCTCCTCCATCCCCCCAATTTTTTTTCAGCATCTAATGTGACATAGTGAATATAGTTAATATTTAATAACCATTTCTTGGGTGGATGAATGGGGAGCCACAAACTTATCTCAGGGCTCATAAAATAACCCTAAGTGCTTTGGCATTTAATCAGGAAAATGGGGTAATGATACTTAAATACTTCAGGGAAGTATTTGGAGGATTAATAAGATCAGTGTGATATGCACTAGGAGAGGCACCCCTTCACAAGAATTGTTAATAATATTAATGACCAGATGTGGCTGAGTTGGAAGCCACCCAGATCTGGAGTAGTGTCCATCTACTGTCCCCAGTGACATTCTTTAACAAAGGATGAAATGTTTATTTCCTTACCACTCATCAATATCTGAGCTGTCCTCCTGTGGCCTTATCTTGCTGTGAAGGAAAAATGACCCCTGAATTTCTTTAATTTGTTTTCTGCTGGGAGGGACAGGAGAGGTAGTTTCTTGAACAAATATGCAGATCGTTTTTAGTTTGTTCATTTTCCTACTTTGATCATTTTTTTTTCAGTCTTAGCATCCATTTGATTCTGATTTGACACTTAAAAACTTCTTTTATAATTTCTATGCATTTTGAATAATTATCAAGTTTAAATTAATAGGAAGTGTAAATCTAAATACTGTACTGAATGGAGTCTTTTAAATATGGTATCTGTTTGGTTATCATCTGGATCACTCAGCACATGATGAACTATAACCATGACCTGGCCTAATGATAAAGAATGATTAAGATGAGAGAGTGGGAGTCGTCGTATTGGCTGTCATCACACTGACAACCCGAAGTGGAAACACAAAAGTATTTTGATTAGTATCAAATTGTAGTGACATTTCATCATGGAAGTATTTGAAGTGGGTAACTTGATCAATACATTAAGTTTGTTGTAAGCTTTAAGACTCTAGTGTGGTCCATTTTATAACAGATGATGTATTAGCAGGCTCTGCATTCTATGGGGTACATTTAGGTTTATGATCTACTTAAAATTCATTTTTCTATATGGCAAGAGGTAGGATTAAGCATTTTTTTATATGGAGATTTTTTTCTGTACTGATAATTATAAAATCATCCTGTCTCTACTGAATTGATGCTTTTTTTGTAAATCAAGTGATTTGTATTTGTGGGTCTGTTTTAGGACTCTAGTCTGTTCCATTGTTCTCTTTGTTCCTGTACCACTACTATTCTGTCTTTATTATTCTAGCTTTATAGTAAACCTTGAAGTTTGGTACTACTTAAACATTACTTTTCAAGTTATCTTGGCTATTCAAGGTTCTTTGCATTTCTGTACAAATCTTTAGAATCAGCTTATTGAGGGGCGCCTGGGTGGCTTAGTCGGTTAAGCGTCCGACTTTCGCTTAGGTCATGATCTCGCGGTTCATGGATTTGAGCCCCGTGTCGGGCTCTGTGCTGACAGCTGGCTCAGAGCCTGGAGCCTATTTCAGAGTCTATATCTCCCTCTCTCTGACCCTCCCCTGCTCATGCTGTCTCTCTCTCTATCTCTCCTAGAAATAAATAAAAATAAAAAAAATAAATTAATGCCCTTTAAAAAAATAAAAAAAATAGAATCAGCTTATTGATTTCTACTAAAATACTTTTACAGTTTTGACTGGGAGATTATTGAACCTGCATTTTAATTTGTGAGAATTTATATCAATACCTAACTTCTTTGAATCCATGACCATGGCTTATTTTATCTTTCATTATGGCATTCTTTATTTTATTTAAATTTTTAATGGTTTCATTTATTTTTTAATAATGCCACCCAGGCGTCCCAGTCACACTAACTTTCTTTATTTTTTAAGAGAGAGAGAGAGAGAGAGAGAGAGCATGCATGGGAGAGGGGAAGAGAGAGAGGAAGACACAGAATTGGAAGCAGGTTCCAGGCTCTGAGCCATCAGCACAGAGCCTGACGTGGGGCTCGAACCCACAAACCGTGAGATCATGACCTGAGCTGAAGCCAGATGCTCAGCTGACTGAGCCACCCAGGCACCCTTCATATTGTCATTCTTTAACTTTTGTTGGCAATGATTTGAGATTTTAATTTAGAGATTAAGTATTTTTCTTTTTAGATGTATTTCTGGATGTTTTTGTGTTGTTTCACATGGTACATTAAATTACATTTCACATGTTTTCTTGCTATTTTATAGAAATCCAATCGATTTTTTTTGTATTTTTACCATGTATCCAGTGACCTCACTGATTCATTTATTTTGTTTAATATTTTCTTTGTAGATTCTCTTGGATTTTCTATCAATACAATCATGTCATTATTCTTTTGTTTTGTTTTGTTTTCAAAATTTAAAACATTTTGTTTTCAGGGCACCTGAGTGGCTCAGTCGGTTAAGCATCTGACTTCAGCTCAGGTCGTGATCTCACAGTTCATGAGTTTGAGCCCCACATCAGGCTCTGTGCTGACAGCTCAGAGCCTGGAGCCTGCTTCAGATTCTGTGTCTCCCTCTCTCTCTGTCTCTCCCCTGCTCATGCTCTGTCTCTCTCTGTCTCTCAAAAATGAATTAGTGTTAAAAAAATCAAAAACAACCATTTTGTTTTCATAACTAAATGCACTGGCTAAGAACTGCAATGTAATACCGAATGAAAGTGGTAAAAGTGAGCATCTTGCATTTTTTCTCAATTCATGAGGGAAAGTATGAAATATTTACTGTTAATTATGACATTAGCTTTAGGTTTCATAGAGCAACCCTTTATCAGATTATGGAAAGTCCCTTCTACTACTAGTTTGCCCAGAAATTTCATCATAAATGGTTATTAAATTTTTAGAATTTATACATTTTGGGATTTTATTTACTACTCTTTGAAGAATATTTGTATCTATGTTTTTGAGAGACTGTTCTTCAGAGGATTCAAAGTCAACTCTCTAGCTTCCTATGCCCGGAAGCCTCAAAATCTGACAAATGTCCTAAGTGGGGAAGCCAGTCTTTTGATTGTGGTTAAGTCTCTTTCTTCTACAGTGATTTTATCTTCTATTCTCTATGATGCTGCTGTAGACCTGACCTTGCCTTTGTGTCCCAGGCTTCTAGCCTCTGGAGCTATCCTGGGACCTTTAAAATTCTTCACATTGGGGCTCCTTTATTTTCAAATAAGTCATGTCAGCCTCACCTGAATACCAAAAGTTTTGCTGACTTCTTCTGTTAGTCAGAACCACAGGCTCACACTCAGAATCCACAGATGTCCCCAGAAAAGATGGCCTATGATGTTTGATCCAACTTTGGAAAAGCTTCTTCTTCTTTTAAGTTTTAAATAATTTAACTTCTGGGTTTTTCCCCTCAATGCTCTTCATTTGTTTGTTTGTTTATTGCAGGTGGAGAAGTGGCTTTTTGCAATTTGCTAAATCCAGAACCTCACTTCACTTCTTTAGGTCTTGGTTGTCTCTTTTTTTTTTTTTTTCGTTGTCTCATTTTGAATATAACCCAGGAGAGTTGTTCTTGATAAGCCTTAGGGTCTCTATAATTTTCATAGTGGGACTTTTTATTTTTAATATGATCTCCCTACACCAGCTTGCAATGTAATAATATTTAACAAATGTATTAAATGTCAAGAGGATGAAAGATAATGCCTATTCCTGGATTTTAACATCAATAATTATATAAAATAAATTTAACTTAAGAGGACATAACTAGATTTCCATGTTTTGAGAATAAATATAATGAATGTATCCTTTTATTCCTTTAATCAGAATTCAAATGATCTTATTTGAACAAATATGTCATAATATTTAACAGCCTGATTTATATTTGTCTTACTTTAGCCATCAAATACAATAGCTTCTTTCCCCCCCCCCCCCCATTCTTTTCTATACATAGTCAGCCCTGAACCCAAGAAACCATGAAGCTCACAGACCGGCAAGTCAATTTCCAGCATCAACTGGTATTACTGGTGATGTGACTGGTGATGTAACTGTAACCGGTACTGATTTAACTGGTATCTGCACTGATGCAGGGATCCAGGGACCCTCAGCGTTTCCAAACAGAGAATTCCAACATTGTCAGGTAATGTTTGGGGCAGCACTGTTTCTCTGGGTTATGATGTAACCTGTGTGATATTGATCTAATAGTTTGAAGGAAAAACATCCAGGCAATTAACAATACTATTGTTCTTTTAAAAATGTACAGCATCCTTTGAACATGTCAAGTCACTGAGAGAGAAAGAGGTAGATTAATGGCGGTCTTCATTTAAGGAGCTAAAGATCTTGATGGAACAAAAGGGAGAAAATATATAAGGTCAAAGGAAATAAAGCAAAATTCTGGGCTCCCTTTGTTTGGAGGGCTGAGTAGATGGTGACAGCACCTGCACTGGCAGTGAGTAGCATTGTAACCCTTGCTCATGGAAGAGGAAGTCCTGTGCTAAAAGCCCTGGGGGCCGAGTCTGTGGGTCTCACTCTCCTTCCTTCCTCTAAACCTCACTGTTGGGGCTTCTGTTATCTTCCTGGTTTTGACCTCATGTGTTTTCTTTTCTTTTTTTTTTTTCAATTTACTTTTTAAACGTTTATTCATTTTTGAGAGACAGAGAGACAGAGTGTGAACGGGATAGGGGCAGAGAGAGAGGGAGACACAGAATTCAAAGCAGGCTCCAGGCTCTGAGCTGTCAGCACAGAGCCGGACGCTGGGCTCCAACTCAAGAGCTGTGAGATCGTGACCTGAGCTGAAGTTGGAGGCTCAACCGACTGAGCCACCCAGGCGCCCCTGACCTCATGTTTTCAACCTTGACTTAGAAACCATTTAGCACCATCTTGTTTTGGTGTCTAGACGCAGAATTCCTATATTCCTGGCTGTTTCTTGTTATTCTTGTTTCTTCACCTTAAGGTCTGATATTTCCTAGCAAGGGAAGAGCTTGATTTTGCTGATGATGCTTTGCAGTTTGGTTCAGTGCTTCTAGCTCTGGAAGGGACTACACCCTTCCTGTGATTAATCCTGCTGTAGAAATAGTTTAAAGAGACTGTGACAACTTAAGAGAAGATAAACTCCATGTTAAGAGACATGGCGGATGAATATTTTTGATAGATGAGAATTATTTAGGGAATATGACTCTGATGATTCAGAGAGCTGAAAGTTACTTTAGTTGCTTTTACTTAGCCTCACATGGAAAACAGTGTGGAAGTTTAGAATGTTTTTGTAAGAATTCACATAGCCAGTTAGTGGCAATAATGGCTCTGGAGCACAGGACTGAAGTCTGGTTTAGATGAGTTTCTGTTAATCTTGTTCCTTTTTTTGAAAGATTCAAACAGAAAATTATGTAATTGCCTTTCTTTTTTCTTTTTTAATCTAAGAAACGAGTATAGGCCTTTCTTTCCTTCACCTTTGACTTCCTTTCTAAGGCCCAGATGACACTGGCAGGAGGTAACATTTATCTTTGGGCCTTCTTATTTGGTGCCCTGAATTGTCTTGGCCTTGGTACCCAGTGCCTTTGCACTTTGTTAAAATAGAAGGCTCCAGAGCAGACACATTTATGAAATGCCCAAAGGGGAAGAAAACTTAATCAGGTCTTTGAGGTCCCTCAAGTCACAGTATACAGCAGCCACTGACATGTATAGATACTTCTTTTGACAGTGGAAAGAAAAAGGAATTTCTAAAAAAAAATTTATTGTTTTTCTTAGTTTGAAATGCAGATATATGAAAAGAAAGCACGAAAGTCAGTGGAAGTTTCTTTGTTCTTATATTAAAATCAGTATAAGGACAAAGCCTTTCCTAAATAAACACTTAAAATTAAGTCAGTATACATCACTGACACCATTAAGATAGTATCTTATGTTTATACATCCTTTCAGTGAAGTAGTCTATATATAAAAAGGATTATCAAAGGAATTAGTTCTTCTTGAAACATCTGGTTTCATCTGCAGTAATTTATTTAAATCTTTTCCAGGTGACACAAAATTTCTTCAATGACTGGTCTCTTTGGAAAATCTTCCTGGTTTGTCTCTTAGCCTGTACTATAACAACAACAATCGGAGTACTTGTAGAGTGCCTGGTATATATTGGGAAAAATAATAATGACTCCCCTGTCACTCAACTTCCTCAAAACCATGGGACAACCTCCATTACTAGTTCTGAAACTGCAGTCCCTATGACTGTCACAGATTCTATCACCACATCTGATTCAATTATCGTCACTATGACCACTGCTAGCAGTTCAACAGAACCAACTAGTACAAAAACCATTGCTTCTACTGACACTATAATAGCATCAGCCACCACTAAAACTTCTACGACTTCTACTGAACTTAAAACGATGGCAGGGACAAACAGTTCAATTAAACCAAATACCACAGTGACTGCCAGCAATACTCTTGAGGCAAAAACAACAATGGCCACTACTACTGCTTCTCCGGAACCTACAACCACAGCAACAGTCACTAATTCACTTGAACTCACTACCACAAAGATTGCCAGCACAGCCTCTGAGGCTACAACTGCCATGGCCGCCACTATTGCCTCTACAGAACCTACAACCGCCACAGTCACCAATAGTCTCGCTGTTGAACCCACAAGTACCACAGTGGCCACTACATCATCTGAACTCACTACTACAAAAACTTCCAGTCCTAAAACTGAGGTTAGTACCATTGCAGCTGCCACCATAACGTCTGCTGCACTTACAACCCCTGTGACCACTGCTATAACTTCTCCTCAACCTACCACCTCCGAGTCTGCCTCTACAATGTCTACTGAAACTGCAACCACCATGGCCACTAACAAACCTGCAATCACCACAGCTACCACTGCAAACATGTGAACCGGCAGCCGCCACAGCAGTTACCACATCATCAGTACCACTACTACAACTGCCAGCAGTACCACTGAAGCTACAACCACCAAAGCCACCACTATAATTTCTATTGACCTTAAAACCATCATGGTCACCACTACAACTTCTATGAAACCTACAATTACAATGGCTACCATTACAACCACTTCTGAACCTACAGTCACCACAGCCACTAATGTTGTCTCTCCTGAACCTATAACCACCACAACAGCCACCACAGCATCTGAAGCCACTACCACAGTAACTGCCAGCACTACCAGTAAGGCAACAACCACCACCGATACCATTAAAACTTCTGCTGAACCTACACCCACCGTGGCCACCAATACTGACTCTACCAAACCTAAACAACCACTACAGCCACCACTTCCTCTAAACTGACTACCACAATGACTGCTAGCACTACCACTGAGGCCACAGCTAACACAGCCCCTACTACAAGTTCTGTTGAGCCTAAAACCACCATGGCCATGACTACAACTTCTATGCAATCTACAACCACTACAGCCACCACTGTTGTTTCTACTGAACTTAAAGCCACAGCAGCAGCCACCACAGCATCTTAACCGACCACCACAATCACTGCCAACAATACCACTGCTACCACCTCCACCTAACCTACAACCACCATACCCCGAACAGCCACTGTGGTCACCACCACTGTTGTCTCTATTGAACCTATAGCCACCACACCAGCCACCTCAGCATCTGAACTGACTACCACAATAATTGCCAGCACTACCTCTGAGGCTTCAGCCACCCCAGCCACCACTACAGCTTCTACTGAATTTATAACCATCACAGTCACCAATAATGCTTCTGCTGAACCTACAAGCACCACTATAGCCACCACATCATTTGAACTGACTACCATAATCACTGCTAGCACTACCACTGAGCCTACAACCACCACGGTTACCACTACAACTTCTACTGAACCTATAACCACCATGGCCACTGGTAGCGCTTCTACCAGACCTATAACCACCACAACAGCCACCACTAAATCTTAACCAACTACTGTGATGCCTGCCATTATGGCCACAGTATTGTGGGCACATAATTCTACAATTAGAACACCCATGGGGGCGCCTGGGTGGCTCAGTCGGGTAAGCGTCCGACTTCAAGCTATGATCTTGGGGTTTGTGAGTTTGAGCCCCGCGACAGGCTCTATGCTGACAGCTCAGAGCCTGAAGCCTGTTTCATATTCTGTGTCTCTCTCTTTCTCTGCCCCTCTGCCACTTGTGCTCTGTCTCTTTCTGTCTCAAAAATCAATAAACTATATTTTAAAAAAAGAACACCCACAACCACTGCTTCTAATGAACCTACAACCACCACAGTCACCACTAAATTTATACCACTCACTTGAACCTACAACCACAGGAATTGCCACCGCTTCAACTGAACTACATCTACAGTGACTGAGTACTATCACAGAGGCTGCAACTGCAACAGCCCACACTGCTGCTTCCACTGAACCTACAACCACAACAATAGGCATACTTTTTTTAAAAAATATTTTTATTTATTTCTAGGAGAGAGAGAGAGAGAGATTGTAAGGAGGTCAGAGGAGGGTCCAGACTCTGAAACAGTGGCTCCAGGCTCTGAGCTGGCAGTCAGCACAGAGCTCGACGCGGGGCTCGAACCCATGAACCGCGAGATCATGACCTAAGCAAAAGTCGGATGCTTAACCGACTAAGCCACCCAAGTGCCCCTACCACAACTGCGATTAACATTTCTGTTGTGCCCACAGCCATTTCTACCAGGATCATATTAACTGGATCTATGACTGTTTTAACTGTGACCGAATATTCTGTTATCAGATTACAGAAGCAGTTCAGCTTTTTCCAATCCACATTGGCAGTCCCTCCCACCACTGCTGAAGGTACAGCTACATAAATCATCCAACAACTTTCGGTCAGATCTGAATCATTCCTATTTCAAATGAGCCTATAATTACCATCAGTTTAACAGGATTTCTAGATACCACTCCTTGCTCCTCAACTGAATTTACACCATTTGCCATAGCTACCTCCACTTCAGTGACTGAATCTAGTCTGTTTTCTGACTCCACTAAATATCATCTTCAATCTCCACTGCCACCACCTCAAGTATAAATAAAATAAATGTACTACCAATTGAACTAGCTTTCCAATCACAACACCATAGTGACTTTAGCTGAATGAGTAATCTATAACCAACATTACCTGCTAATGGAAAGTACAAATTTTAAACTTTTTAAAAATGTTTTATTTATTTCTGAGAGAGAGAGAGAGAGGGAGGGTCGGAGAGAGAGGGAGACACAGAATCTGAAACAGGCTCCAGGCTCCGAGCTAGCTGTCAGCACAGACCCCAGTGTGGGGCTCGAACCCACGAACTGTGAGATCACGACCTGAGCCGAAGTCAGACACTTAACCAACTGAGTCACCCAGATGCCCCTGGAAAGTACAAATTGTAAATGAGCTACTACCACAATACAGTTAGCCACTGCCCCACCCCTTCAAATAAGTCCTTAGCCACAGTAATAGCATTACATTAATGAAACATGTTAGTACCATAACTTCTACTGAAATTTCATGATAGCACTGCATCAGTCTTACAGTCATACTATCATTTCTACACAAACCATTTCTACAATTCCATTTGTACTGTATGTACTAATACAACAGACAAAATGTCACAAAACTCTTCAGTACCCTATCACCTGAATCTATTAGCCTTATAATTTCTATGGACATGTTACTCAAACCATCTATTACTTACTCATCTAAACCAGTGCTGCCTGTATTTCTAGTAAATCCAGTAAGTCACACCATCACTCAGAAATGACGAATTCATAATGACCTCTTCCATTGCCGCAGTAGTTAAGATGCCTGCTAATTAAGTCCTCACATCTACTATCATCACCCCCCTTCAGAACCGATATCTATTATTAGTACCATAGGTGGTTGCATGGCTAGTAGCTGCCAACGTGTAACTATAACAGTTACTAAGATAACTGCTAACACAAGATTTACTTAATGACCAGTTACACTGTCATCATAATGATAATAAATTTCACTCCCCAAACAACATTTATGTTTAATATTATCATTTATTAGACCTGACCATTTAATGTGGAGAGCCTCTCTTTTTTTGAATTTTTAGTACAATTTTCACACAAAGTAAATCCAATGTATTTATTTATGTTGGAAACCTATTATGATTAAATAAAAAGTTACTGTGAATACAGTCTTATTATTCCAAAGTTTTAGTCTTTAATACACAAATTCCATGGGTAATTGAGAAAGGACATTCTATATGGTAAGGGTATATTAAATACATTTGTGTATTACATCTTATTTATTTAAAAAATGCTTATTTGTTTTGTGAGAGAGAACATGCAGGTGTGCACATAAGAGGGGGAGAGACAGAGAGAGAGGGGGGGAGAGAGAGAATCCCAAGCAGGCTCCATGCTGTCAGCATAGAGCCTGTTGTGGGTCTTGATCCCATGAACTGTGAGATCCATCACCTGAACTGAAATCAAGGGTTGGACACTTAACCTACTGAGTTACCCAAGTGCCACTACCACGTTTTCTTTTTAGATTGTGTAAAATTATTTTCGTGTCATTTTCTCTTTATTTTTAAAATTTATTTTGGAGAGAGAGAGCACAAGCAGAGGAGGGGCAGAGAGAGCGGGAGAGAGAATCTTAAGTGGCTCCATGCTTAGTGTGGAGACTCACATGGGGCTCAGTCTCATGAACCACAAGATCATGACCTGAGCTGAAATCAAGAGTCAGACCCTTAACCCACTAAGCCCCCCGGTGCCCCTCATTTTCTCTTAAATCATGTTGGTATTTAAGTAATATTTACAGATGTGTTATCATTGTTTTCAATTAAAATTTTGTTTTCTACTCTTTTTAACAGTAATATTATAAAGGCACCCAATTAAATACTTTGATTAACATTTAGTTACTGCTATCTGCTGAAATACTGGAGAAAATTCATAAAAATAAAATAGCAATGCGGAGAGTAATAAGCTTACAAATTTGGATTCTGTAATTTAGAATTCTTCGTAATTGACAGGCTTAAGTCAATGCTGATGGTACTTACAGAGAGGAAAATCACTAAAACTTAGCATAACCCATGAGACCTTAAGTTTAGGCCCTATTTCCCTCAAACATCATCATGCGCTCACGTAAATAACACTTGTTATGTCCTAGCCACGCTGTTTTTTAAACTGGGAACTATTTCAAATATACAAAGAGACATAAAGAATTTTACATTGAACATCTATATGCCCATTTCACATTCTAAGAGCCAAATCATTACATATGCCCTAGTGACTCCAGATGGCTCTTGCGGTTGTCAAGACCCATTTAGGACATTGTAGTGACATGTTGCAACAACAGATGGTGCTATGGTGCTTTTATGTGACCCCTGCACATTAAAAACAATAATCAGGGGCGCCTGGGTGGCTTAGTCGGTTAAACGTCCAACTTTCGCTTGGGTCATGATCTCGCGGTTCGTGGGTTCGAGCCCCGCATCGGGCTCTGTGCTGACTGCCAGCTCAGAGCCTGGAGCCTGTTTCAGTCTGTGACTCCCTCTCTCTCTGACCCTCCCCTGCTCACGCTGTCTCTCTCTCTCTCTCCCCCCTAGAAATTAAAAAAAAATCAGATGACTCACTTTTGCCTTTTAAGAAGTAGATTTTTAAAACACACACACACACACACACACACGCACACACACACGCACACACACGAAAGATGAGGGACATGATGAGGTGCCAAAATAAGTCTTATTTGGGAGAAGAGTTTGATGTATTTTATTTCTCTCCCTAGAGAGAAAAACCAGGGCAAACAAGTAGAAGTTATCGAGAGGAAGACTTTGACTCAATGTAGAGAAGAATGATGTAGCAGGAGAGTCAACCTGGAAAGGATATTGAACCCTAGAAAACAGCTGGACTCCCTGATCACTGCAAGTGGCACACAGAGGGTGGAGTTAGAGTTCACTTTCATTCATTAGAGTTTGACCTAGATGTCTGGGGTCCTTTTAACTCAAACATAATTACGTGCATTTATGAAAGCAGAGTTTTATTCACCAGAAAACACAACTATTATTTAAACAAACTTTGAAATTTGCAATAAGAAATCAAATATTATATGTAGTACAAGCTGTAATAAGACTAGAATATGAACTCTAATGGGACAGGTGCTTGTCTGCTTTCCTTACTGCTGTATAAATCTCCATTGCCCAGAAAAAAATCTCAATAAACATCTATTGAATACCTCCCCCCCCAATATTCTACCGATAAATACACATTTGACGTTTTTAAGTAGACTTAGAATGGAATCTACTGTAATGTCGATCAGAAAAAAATCACCGATACAGGTCGGACAATTGCTTATTTCTATTTTGAGTAGTACTGATAATTTTGTTGGTCTAAGATGTTACTTAACTAACCCTTCATCAATTCTAATTTGTTAAGATGACATCTACCATAGATATTGGGAATTAAATTGAGTAAAAAAGAGCTATCATTATCTTTTATTATAATCACATAAGAGAATACATAAAATTGCTCTTTTTTAAACTTCTGCATTTTTTAAAAAGTAGGCTCCATGCCCAGCATGGAGCCCAGTGTGGGGCTTGAACTCACGGCCCTGAGATCAAGACCTGAACTGAGATCAAGACCTGAACTGAGATCAAGATTAGGATGCTTAACCAACTGAGCCACCTAGGCATCCCTAACTTCTACATTTAGTGACTTTATGCAAAGCAGTGATAAGACTAAATACCAATTATGAAAGCATTCTTGAAAATGTCTTTGTACCCTTGTATTTTTCATATGTTTTAAATAGTTGAATAATATGATTCAACTAACTGCACTACATTTTTAAATCTCTAGTCTGTTTTGTTAGTTACTATGTCAGTCAGTTAATAAATTGAGCTAAAATAATCCTTTTACCTAAAAATTACCAAAAATCAGAGAATGGACTGGACTCAGCCAATTAGTGGACCAAAGATGCTTTAATTATAGTGAAATTTAAGTTGAGTTTTTATTGTGGGTGAAAATAAAGCTATCTGACATAGCATTAATAGATGAATTTGAAAGAAACAACCAAGTGCTTTTGGCTAAAGAATGGCCAAATACAAAGCACTTTGACTACTTGATTAACTTAGAAAGAAATCCAAATTCTTGTGGCTGAAAATCCACCAGAGGTTGAAGAGTCTTCATAGGGAATATCCTTTACTCTGAAATATACCCAAGTATAGAAGATATGACTATGAAGATAATTTAAAACATAATTGCAAGAACCACCAGTTTCACAAGCCACCATTTTCACACACTCAGCCATGAATGTACACGCATGCATGCACATACACACACACACACACATCCACATGCATGCAGACATGTACACATACCCCCATCTCTGGTATGGCTTCAAGAGGGCTGAGCCGTTGTTTGTTCACTTATCATCTAGCATAATGCCTGGCATATGTCGAATGAATAAATAAACACTAGCCACATAATTTGAAAATGTAGAGTTATTTTTCACAGTCACAAAATACTTCTTCCTAAATGCTTCAGAGAATTCTCTTTAAAACATTTTCTAAACTAGAGGTTCTCAGACTTTGGTATATATGATCGTCCAAGCAGCATACAGCACCCCTTCAGATTTCCTTAATCTGGTGTGAGGACCAGGGATGAATATTCCAAAAATATCTTCCTATCCCTTTCCAACTGTGGGCTTTGATTTACTTGCTTCTCTTTATTTCCAAAGGAGATCTAATGGACCCTTTAATGGACTGTCTGCCCTCCATCCTGAGCTGGGACAAATAGGTGGCTACTAGCCTGAAAGACAACAGAGAGCTTCTGACCATGATTATGATACTGGTTGTGTCATTTCCCTTGGAGCCTAGATGTTTTCAATTGTGAATGTCAGGGTTAGAATAGATGGTGTCCTACATGTCTGAGTTCTATCACTGGAAGACTGAGCTGTATTAAATTAGATAGAACCCTAGCTCCTCAATTAGTGCTAATGATACATCTATCATAAAAGAAAATTACTTTTGAATTAGTTTTTGATTACTCACTGTGTAAGAGTCATTTTTAAAAACTTATGTTATTCATATACCATTTATTTTTGATTAGTGCATTGCTAATCCCCTTCATCTACTTCACCCATCCCCCCTTCAGATACTGTTCTTCACCACTTTCTGTGCCACTTTTGTGAGATCTCCCTGGGTACTTGTGTTGGATGCTGTTAGCTTTTAAATTGACAGTTATTTCTAAACTCTATCCTCTTGCCACTTAGGTTTTGCTGAGTAACAAAAACACCCCTACTTATGTAAAGCAGAGGCTACCTCAGCAATTAAGTATGAAGATGTTGGAAGTCCCTTGCTTAATAAAGTTCCCTTTCACTAAATTTCTTAGTGCCCTTCTGAAAGTTGGAAGACCTTGGTGAGTATATTAACAGTTATTTGTATATCACACTCACCAGCTGTCAGAGTTGGGGACGTGAACTCAGGATAGGCACATTTTTCTGGAAGCTCAGGGAGCAGAAAAGCCTTTCCTGCTCTGGAAACCTTTCCTTTCTAGAAAGGTTAAGAGCAAGGGAAGAAAGCCTGAAAATGTAAAACCCCAACGAACAGAGAACCATGGATCCCTAGAAAAGATGCCAAAAATGGGAAGGAAGATGGCCGCACTTTGTTGGAAAGAAAACAGTGGTAAATGCCACCTGCTCCGGAAATTACATGGTGATGTCTCCAAAGTCAGAAGGAAGGGTAGATGAAAAATGTTGCTGGAAGGTAGAAGAATGTAATATGACTTATAATTTGAAAATTTTACTGTCTAGAGGTCCAGGAGAAAAGTTACAATAGCTCCAGAGGCAAGGTTGGTTTTCTTGTTTTTTGTATTAATTATTGCTTTACTTTTCCCTCTTAGGTGGATCCCATATTGGGGAATAATGGCTTATTACTTAATTTAGTTCTTCTTAGCTGCATCATATAACATAGTAATATCAATCAACTCAATTATTTCTTAACATTTCAGATACAAAGGGCAATGACCAAATTGAAAATTTTTCACACAGTCAAGTATGTGGTAGTCAATGTTCAAGAATGAAGAAAGGACATGGAAATTATATGGTGAATATTAAATCCTTTCGGAAAACAGCCAGTGAGTATTTACTCCCCATTTTGATAGCTTGCTTATGCGAGTCTTATATTCAGTCTTTATAGGAAATTTTATTTACTTTTTGAACTTCAAAAAACAAATAGGGGCACCTGGTGGCTCTGTCAGTTGAGGGCCCGATTCTTGATTTTGGCTCAGATCATGATCCCAGGGTCATGGGACTGAGCCCTTTGTTGGGCTTCGTGCTGAGCATTGAGTCCGGTTAAGATTCTTTCTCTCTCTCTCTCTCTCTCTGCCCCTCTCCCCTTCTCAGGCACGTACTCTCCTTCTCTCAAAAACAAAACAAAACAAAACAAAAAACACAAAGAAAGGAAGGAATACCTCAAGTTATTAAGGAAAACTCATCAGCTACTCATTGTCAATCATTGTTTGACAATCTTTTATTTCTTTTATTTCTACCCATATAATATATCCTTACATGCTACAGTGTATAGTTTTTAATAGTTTAAAAATGATTTCAAATATTTATTAACTTACAGATGCAAGAGAAAATTGGATGGCCAGCACTTTTTACACTGTGTTATTAAGGGCAAGTCTCTGCACCACTTTTAGTTTCAGTATTGTTATATCTAAAATAACTGGCAGAAATTGCTTTAGGCAAGTTGTTAGTCCTTTTTAGCTCTGGTAATCTATAAACATTTATTTCTATTCCTCATAGATACTCCATGGAAGGGTATCTTTTTGGGACACACTGACATATGCTTGAAACATAGAGACATTTAATAAAGAAATGTTGTATTATAATCATTTGATGATGTGTAATCTCGACGCCAAAATATTAATAAAGTATTTAAAATAGGAAAAGGTAATGACCTGACCAGGTTTGATTATTTTGAAATGAATTATTATTTGAAAAGTTTATTCATAAAATAAAATATGGCATTGACTGATTGCATAAAGAAGGCTTATTTTAAATGGTGATCATTTACTAATAATCTCATGACATGTCATAGCTTGTTTAGAATTTTCAGAATAATTTCACTTCAGAATTTATCGTGGTGACTTCTTTTTCTTTCAATTTTTCTCATTGTTTTGTTCCTGTAGATATTTACAGAGTCCAAATGACCATGAAGCTCACAGTTCAGCATCTCAGTTTCCACTATCAAGAGAGGTCACCGGTGAGGTCAGTACCAATGTCATTGCTTCTTGCACCAACCCAGAAACCTTTGAATACAGAAAATTCCCCAAAAGGCAGTTCCAACAAGGACAGGCCATGTTTGTGACAACACTGCATGATGCTCCAGTGTTCTGTCCATGGCAGTGTTCTTGGTTCAGTACCTGTATACTATGAATATGAGTACACACGGATATATACAATGGTATAAAAACCATAATATTTATACGGAATAGATAGATAGAGGATAGGCAAGTGGAGGTGCCTATTCAGCATTCCAGGACTCAGGGCTCTCCTCTGTGGTGACCTGCCTCAGGTTCGGACCCCAGTCCAGCCTCTAAGTCTTCCAGATGCCTTTCCTTTAGGACTCTGGACTCTGACTTCCTTTTTAAAAAATAGCTCAAGATTGGATCTAAATAAAATCTACATATTGCTTGGATTGCGATATATCTGTATCTCTTTTAGCCTAAAACATTTTCCCCCTTCTTTCTTTCTATCTCTTTTTTAGATGTCGTTAAAGAAACTAGGTCATCTGCTATGTAGAATATCCCACATTCAGAACTGAATTGGTTGCTCCTTCATGATACCTTTTGATTTGTTCCTTTTTACGCTGCTTCCTGCAGACCAGAGGCAAGGACAATTTATGTGGCACTGTGTTCATTTTACTGCATAAAACCATGTCACATATTAAGTCTGGTTTTCATACATTTTATGATGCTAGGTTTATTCATAGATTCAGATGGTATCAAGCCAATACCCTATTCAAATTTTTCCTCAGCTGTTTCACTTAATGGTATTAATATCTATTGATAATTATTTGCCTAGATCACCCTTTTTTCCTTAGAGATTGAAAAATGGTAATCTTCTAATTACATATTTTCATCTACATCATAGCTGGAGTTCTTTGGCAAAGATAACCCACTATTTCATTTTCCCAGAATACAATTCTCAGAGAACAGAGAAGATAAATATTTTATTTTTATTTTGTTTATTAATTTTCACAGAAATGAGTTTAGATGTGTATCCTCCAGTTGTGATCAATGGATGTTTTTTCAGAATCGATTTCAGTCATTAGATTTTGTTGCCTCCTATTTTCCTTTCAGGGCAGTTGGGAGCCCTTTCGGGTTGGCACTTGTATCTTGACAAAGCCTGATTAGTAGTTGGCAGACTTACTTTCTGGCATAATAAGATGTCCTAGGAATATCATTTTGTACTTTCCTTGACCCAGACTTTGAAGTACTTATTTCTCCAGGGATTTCTGGTTTCTTTTAGTTAAGAAAGAGACCACAATCTGTCTTTAGCTCTTTGGGTTCTGATCTTAGGTTTTTTTTGTTTTTTGTTTTTTGTTTTAAGGTTTTTTTTAAAATTTATTTATTTCTAGAGAGAGAGAGAGACAGCGTGAGCAGGGGAGGGTCAGAGAGAGAGGGAGTCACAGACTCTGAAACAGGCTCCAGGCTCTGAGCTGGCAGTCAGCACAGAGCCCGATGCGGGCTCGAACCCACGAACCGCGAGATCATGACCCAAGCCAAAGTCGGACGCTTAACCGACTAAGCCACCCAGGCGCCCCTGATCTTAGATTTTTTTAAACCTTTACTTGGAAACCTCACTTGGTTTCCCAGTGTTTTTTTTTTTCCCCCTCTCGATTTGTCACCAAGGCTCAGATCTCCTATATTTCTGAGCCCTTGTCATGCATGCTTCCTGTGTCTACTTCCTCTCATGGCATGATCCTTAAGCCCTCACGTTGGTGTAAAATTGACATTTCTTAATGGGTGGAATGCGTGATAGTTGGACTGGGTTCTCCCGGCTCTGAATCCACCTGCACTCTGGTTGTTGATACTGGGGAGCATCTTTTGGTGGATCTGAGCTGTAGATTTCTTGAAACAAAGTAATAAAGTGTCAATTCTGGTGGAGCTGAGGCAATGTGGAAGGAGGGAGATTTTTGAAGGTGAAAAGTAAGAGGATGCTTCTTTTTGTCTGCAAAGGTGAAATAAAGTATTCAGTTTTTTGAGCTGAGAGTGATTTTGGATACCATTTAATGTTTGTTTATTTTTGAGAGATAGAGCGAGACAGAGCAGTTGTGGAGCAGGGTCAGAGAGACAGGGAGACACAGAATCTGAAGCAGGCTCCTGGTTCCCAGCTGTCAGTACAGAGCCTGATATGGGGCTCGAACCCATGAACTGAAAGCATGACCTGAGCCAAAGTAAAATGTTTAACTGACTGAGCCACCTAGCCGCCTCAGTTCTGGATACCACATAATCCAATCTCTTCGTTTATTGACTCAAGAAAGAATTCAGGAAAGCTGAAACTTTTGCTAGAATTTGTACATTGGCTGAGATAGGATGAGTACACGCAAGTTAAGAAGCTTCTACTAGATTTCATAGTTTTGAGACTTAGACCTAGGAATGCTCGATACAAAAATCTGTTGTTTTCCCACTATTATGTTGCCTGTCCAGTAAGTAGTAACAAAAAAGATTTGTTGCAGGATCATGATGATCATTGGCCCTATCATCACAGGCACATTAGAACATTTACTAAGTGCCAGGAAGTGACACAAGCATTTTGCCCATACTGTCTCCTTCAAGCTTCACAAAGACTTCACCAGATAGTTTCTATAATTATCCTTATTTTACAGATGAAGACTCTGAGCAGAGTTGAATTAATTTACTCCAGGCCACAACGTGAGTGGCAGGGCTCAGTTGAAACCCAGGTTGTTTTAGCTCAGACTCTACACCTTCCAACCACCGTGCATTCACCCCCTCACTTGCACACCACTTTATAGTTTACAAAACAGTTTCACCTCCATTTATCTTTGTGCTGTAACTGTAAGTCACTTCTTCCTGCTACTAGCATTTTACAGATGAGGACATGAGATCAGAGAGGATAAGCCATGTTCCAAGTGACAGTAGCTGGCAGCTTGCTGAAGCTGGTCCATCTGAAACATTTCATGCTCATAAATCCTAATCTGACTTGGAGATTAGCCAAAGCATGTGTTTGCTTTAATAATTAAAATGTATATCACTGGAAGGTTTCTAGGAAGTCTGACTATTGGGAGAATTTTGGGTATTGACAGGCTTAGATAGGAGGGTATGTTAACCAGGAGATTTTGAAGGGTCCATTTTTTTATAATATGCGATCATTAATCTTTCTTTCTTTGGAGATTTGGGATAGGTGTTAATAGTTTTTAGGTATTTTTTTTAACCTTTAAGAGGTTCATACATAAGAATTTAAAAGAGTAATAGCTGTGAACATTTCTTTACCCCAGTGATATGTAAATTGCAAGACCAATCCTTTTCCAGGGATGAAAATGTAGATATTTAGAATTTATTGTGAAAACATGACAAATAATAATAACATTTATACTCTTCTTTGATGAAGCAAATTATAAATAAGTGACAAATTACAAATACAAATTAAAATGATGATGGACATCATTTTTCTTGAAATATTTGGTTTCATTCTTACTATTGTTTTAATCAAATCCTTTTTAGGTAGCACAGAATCTATCTAGTGATTGGTGTTTGCAGAAAACCTTCCTTATTAGTCTCTTAACCTGTGTAATAACAACAGCAATCAGTACTCATAGTTTTGGTCACTATAAGGGGAAATAATTCTGCCCCCATTAACATCCAAATGTCCTTAGATGATAGGGAACCTATAATAATCATTCCTGAAAAAACTCATTGCCTACCTCTTAACCTACAGTGGCCAGTACACCAGAAGTAACTACTGTTTCCACAGCAAAGACACCTACAACCACCTCAGCAGACAACTCTACTTCAATTGAACCCACTACCATAATGCCCAGTACCACCATGTCACCTGAATATACAACCAATGCAATGTCAGCCGAACCTACAACCATAGCCCCCACTTCAGTTGAAGTTACTACCATAATGGCAACGACTGACAGAATTTCAACTGATCCTATTACTACAGTGGATACTACTACAACCCAGACTGAAACTACATTTCGACTGAGCATAATACCAGCACAATGGTTACAGTCATATCAACAGAAATTGTAAGTAGCATTACTCCAAGAGACTTTGTAACAATAATCACTTCAGTTGAACATAGAACTCCAGAACATACAACCTTCATAACTTCTGAGCCTACCTCAACAGCCATTCTTTCTTCAAGTGAACCTGTAAAATCACCTCCTCTATTAATCCTTTGACCCATTTGATTTCAGGTACTTCAGCTGAACTAATGACCACAAGAGAAATGACCACTTCCACTGAATGAGGAAACACTGCAGTTTCTGATGTATCTATTGCTGTTATAAATACAATAGCTTTTTCATTTGAAATTGTAATACGTGCATCCCCTGGACCTAAAAGCACTGTAAGTTCTACTGATCCTGCTATACCTAGAAATAGAACAACCACTTCAGAAACTATAAACATTATAAGCCAGACGTCCGCCTCTACTAAACCCTTAACCATAGCACCAACTATCCTTGAAGTGAATCTAAACCTTCTACCAATTCCACTTATAACCAAAAAAGTCATTTCTACTTAAACTGAACCTACATATACCACTAAATTTGTAGATCCAAATACAGGGACCAGAATTTCAATTACATTTGTAACCACTCACACTTTTGTCAGGAGCTACCATTAAAATAAACAAGAACACTTCAACAGAACTTATGACACTTCAAATGAATCTATAACTCCTGTGAGCATAATCACTTCAGCTGAAGCTGCATCCACAACGGGACCTAATACTTCAGCTGACTTTACAATCAGCACCATGCCAGCTACCACTTCTGCATTCTCAAGCCTGCACTTGAGGTAAACCTAGAATTTTCACACTATGAATTTACAACCATACTAGACATTGCTGATTGCCTTCTCTTCAAGTCTCTTCAATTAGACACACACACACACACACACACACACACACACACACACACACACACTTTTAAAAATGAAGCTTGAGACATAGTAGGTGCTCAGTAAATATCTGTTCCATGTTGTTCATCTACCTACCTACATAACTATATAAATAGATAAAGGTTAATTGACTTGTGTATTGGTTTCCTATTGCTGTTTGACAAATTACCAAAAATGTAGTGGTTTAAAACAACACAACTCTACTATCTTAAAATAAAATACAGTTAATAAAAATGATTATCTCTGAAGGGAGGTGTATTTTCTTGTCTTAACCTGGCTTCTAGAGGCTGCCTGAACTCCTTGGCTCATGGCCCCTTCTTTGCATCACTTCCATCTTTTGAGATAACATCTTCTTTTCTTATTTTGACCCTCTTGTCTCCCTTTTATTTTTCCCTTTATGGTTACATTTGGTTCATCTTGTTCAGACTGACATTATCCACCTGCTGATTCCAAATATTCCTATCTGTTCCACATCTAAAATACATTCATTTCATTCTAAGCCTCCCTCCCCAAATCTCAACCCATTACAGTATCAGCTCAAAAAATCATTAAGCTTCATGAACTATGGAAATAAAATTCAAACATTTAAGGATAATCATCTGTATTAACATAACAGAATATAACATGTATGATTTTAAGCAATTATATTTTATGCAGCAAAGTAATTGCACTGATAATGATTCCAAGAACATTCATGAAGGTTTCTTTTGTATCTCCTGTGAATTTCTCACAATGATATTCTTATATATTAGAACTATTTAAATGGTATGGCAACTATAGTAAGCTTTTGAAATCTGATATCTGGCTAGTTAATGGTCTCAACCACATAAGAAAATATAATACAACAATCTGTTTGCTTAACTGATTGCCAAAGATCAAAGAGTTTGAGCTCTTAGATTTATGAGAGCTTGACACTAGTTCTCAGCATGGCAATAGGGAAAAGGAGGGACACACAGATATTTTAATATCATCATGATGCTCATGATCAAATTTCATCCACAAAAGCATATTATTTGGATAAAATAATTTTTTTAAAAAAGTCAGTGATGACCCAGCATTTAAGACAATATTGCTGTTTACTCTGTATTTAGATGAACTCTAAAATAGCCCACAGCTAACAAACTTGGCTAATAAAAAGTCAGATATCAAAGCTATTAATTGGCCAAAATATTCACTCAAGTTAACAAGCTTTCAGGGGTGCTTACATGGCTCAGTCAGTGAAGTGTCCGACTTCATCTCAGGTCATGATCTCACGGTTAGTGGGTTCAAGCCCCACATTGGGCTCTGTGCTGAGAGCTCAGAGCCTGGAGCCTGCTTCAGATTCTGTGTGTGTCTTTCTGTGTCTCTCTCTTTCAAAAACAAAAAAAAGATAAATAAAACATTAAAAAAAATAAGCCTTCATCAGAGAGTGTGAGAAATAGATATATCCAGATACTTTTTGTACACATCCTAATCTAATTACTTTGATGTATGGAATAAGAAATGCATAAGAAATGTGGATTAGAAAACTCTATCATGTCATTTAGAGAAAACTCTAACTTGTCATTTAGGATTTTCAGAATGAGCATTAAAAGCTTCTGTACAAGTGACAGAATGACGGCTGTACCACTGTCCAGGCTATTAGATAACATTGAGGTACAATCAGATGCTTATGGAATCCCATTTGCTCTATAGTTATGGTGCCTCAGTGTTAGATTGAAATGTGCATCTCAGTATTGCAGTCGGGCAGTGTCTTAGGCTGCTCCTGAGTTTTGCTACACAGACTTGGTCCAGGATCCTTCTCACCTTGTCTCTTGTTATTCCACTATCATTATGGTGTTGGCCTTAATGTACAGTCTGAGATTGGGCACAGTTTCATCTGCATTCCAGCTATTAGGAAGTGAAAAAAGAAGGTAACCCCTCTCTTTTAAATGACTCCCTTTGACTTGACAATGTAACTTAGGCTAATAGCCCATTAGATAGGATTTATCATATGGTGGGACATATCTCCAAAGTAGACTGGCAAATGAGGTCCATGTGCCTAGTTAACAATATGGAGATTCCCTTACAATGAGAATGAAGGGAAGAATTGTTACTTAGGATAACTTGTGTTTTTAAAATATGCAGTCAGCTTTTTAAAGAAAAAGCAGTTTAATTTCTGTTCTATTGAAGGTTCATAAATTTTGTTGGCTAATAATAACAACATACTGATTTTCAATTGAATTACTTAAATTCAGTGTTCATGTTCATTATCATTGAAACTCTCACGTGATATGAGCCCCTCATAATCCCCTTCTAATCCCACAGTAGTTTGATTGCCTTAATTTTATTGCTGAACAGGCATCATGTTTTCACTGCTCCTTGGAAGAATTTTTTTTCTTACCTTCTCCTTTCCACAGATGTTTCATGCTCATCATGTTCTAGAACAGTTTCTCAACTTTGGCATGGTTTGGATTAAACAATTCTTTGTTATTAGGGGATGTTTTAATGGCTTTCCTGTCCTCTACCCACCAGATGCCAGTACAACCACTTCCTACAGCTGGGACAATCAAAAATGTCTCCTAGCATTGCCAAATGTACCTTCGGGGGAAGTTCCCTCCTTTTGAGAACCATTTACTTCTTTGAGGCTTTAAATTATGTTATTTTGCTTCCATTTGTTCTAGTAGAATTCTAGAAGCTAAAGGCAGATTTATGAGACTATTTTTGCAAAGATCATATATTTTTGTTTTAAAATCAGAATTGATATCTATAAAATCATGGTCCAGCAGACAAGAACGTTGTCTGTTTACCACTGAACACTTAGCAATTAGCACAAAGCATAGACTGTAAATAATATTTTAATGAATCACTTATTTTTAAAAATTAAACATTTTTAAGTTTAAGAAAGACTGGATTTATTAAAATATTTCTCTTAAAAGGGTTTTAAGGGGTATCATAAATATGTTCACTTGAGATTTTCTCAAACACTTATATATATAAGGATCATCTAAGTTTCTGTCTCCAAACTCCAACTTCAGATCCATTTTATCATTAAGTCTGAGATGAGAGCAGAGCAGAAGTCTTTACTTAACAGCAGTTGCCACCAAGGGTCTTCTCCAATTTTGAGACTTCAGTCTTTACTTTTGTTTGTTTTTTAAAGGACCTGTTATCTACTGGAAGGTCTACCTTTCAGGAGATGGTCCGTGGGGAAAGCGTATTAGACTAACAGATGAGGCAATTAGCGTGGGATTCACACTACATACACTACACACATTCACATTCATTCCTTCTTGAATTCACTTTCAGCTCTGTTAATGGATAATTTTACTTCTTTTTCATTTTATTGAAGGATTGCATTCATAAAGTGTATTGATCTAAAATGTACAGCTAGAACATTTTTATGTTTTTATACATGTGTATAACCACCACACCGATCAAGACACAGAAAGTTTCCAGGACCTCATAAGTTCCCTCATGCCCCTTTGCTGTCAACTCCTCCACCCTACTCTGGGATGAACAATGATTCTGATATCTGTCATCATCTGGTTACTCTTGTTCACTCTTGAACTTCATGTAATAGAATCATACACATGTCTGATTTCCTTCACTAGATGGAGTAAGTGAACATGTTGAATCTAATAATAGCTGGTTTAAATAATATATGTGTGTGTATGTATGAGTTTGATATAATGTATAGAATTCCATTGTGAATATGCTGCAATTTACCCATTGTGAGCATTTGGATCATTTCCAGCTTATGGTTATTATGGACAAGTATATATGAATATTATTCTATATGCCTTTTTGGCCATATGCACTCAGTCCCTTGGGGATGCATTTAAGAGTGGGGCTGCTAGTTCATAGGATGGGCATATCTATCACTTTAGTAGAACCTTTCCAAAATGGTAGTATCATTTTTCATTCCTACCAGTAATGTGTGAGAGTTCCAGTTGATCCACATCTCACCAACACTTGGTAATATCATTTTTAATGTCTTGGTAATGTCTTTTCATTTTGGCCTATCAGTGGGTGATTTTGATCTGACAGATTTGATGGATATCTAGGCAATAAGAGTTAATGAAACAGGCATTTTTTTCCAAAAGAACAAAATTATTTTACCCTGATCACTTTGTTTGTAAGGGGTTATTTATGATTATTCTAGTCCTTCAGATAAATTTATTTATTATAATTCTCACCAAAATTTTTTTCATGCAAGTTTCATGTAAGTTCTCTTTGGACATATGTGTTTGATTTCTGTTGGGTAGCTTTTCAGTTCAGTAGCTTATTTTTTAATGCCTAAAAATATCTTGATAATAAAGACATTTCTACAAAGAGGAAGTTCCCCTTGAGGTAAAATGGAAGAACTATGGGATGCTTACTGTTATACCACTTAACTATCAGTTTTAAGGTGCCAAAAGTGTGCCAAAAGCCCAAAAATTATGTTTATAGAGTACTCTGCAAGAAGAAAAGAAACTTGGCAAATGTATTAGTGGTTCTTGATTTATTAGATCATGTTGTTCTCATTTTAGGAAACATGGAGTTGGAACCTAAGCCAGTGTGACTCAGAATTTCATTCTGTCAAATGTTGAGAGCACTCACGCAGTGCTGGTTCATAGCCCTGGGAACAGCTGGAGAAGGTCAAGGCCAAGTGATCAGGAACACAAATACCTCAAAGGTGGTAACAATGTAGAAAGAAAGGATAGTCATTCTAGGTTTGAGAGGAAGCAACTGGAAACTTCATTTACTTCAGAATTTTATCATAGATTGCCCTTGAACTCTGGAGGAAAGATGTCTGAGGTATGCTGCCAAATGGGGAGAGAAGGAAGTATTATGTAAGATTATCATAGTTGGCTTCCGCTAGGTTCACTGCAGAGAGAAAAGCAGCAATACCTCTCAGAGGTGGCATTGGTTTTCTTGTTTCTCATCATTAATTAATATTTTATGTTAAAAGACTCTAAGATGAGTCCTATGTTGGGAATGATATTTGATATTTATTTTAATCAACACCTGCACAGGTACCTCACAGTCAACCTGCCCTCTGTCAACTACAGTATTACACAAGGTTGCAGATAATAAATGTCAGTGGTCAAAAGGAAAAATAGTCCTGGGTTTAGACTGGCAGCTCAAGAATGGAGAAGAAATGTGGAAAATATGTAGTAAAGGTGGAATCCTCTAGAAACCAGCCTGTGAGTATTTGTTGTTTCATTTGATATCTTCTCTGTATGAATTTTACTTCTAGTCTGAATAGAAAACCTTAATGCTTTTCAGATAATATCACAGAAGAGATGCTTATGTATTCTTTACAAACAAACAAACACAATTATAATTGGTAAGGAAAGGGCAATTTATTAGCTTTTCAACCAATACATCTAAATCAGAAATCTTGTATTTTTTGTACTGTTTGTAAACATAGCTTAAAAATTTATTCCATGTGGGGCGCCTGGGTGGCTTAGTCGGTTAAGCGTCCGACTTTCGCTTAGGTCATGATCTCGTGGTTCGTGGGTTCGAGGCCCACGTCGGGCTCTGTGCTGACTGCCAGCTCAGAGCCTGGAGCCTGTTTCAGTCTGTGACTCCCTCTCTCTCTGACCCTCCCCTGCTCACGCTGTCTCTCTCTCTCTCCTAGAAATAAATTAAAAAATATATTAAAAAAAATTTATTCCATGTATTATTAACCTAAAATATTAGTACTTTCCCGGGACTACAATTAAAATAATAATGTGTGGTTATAACCATGCATAAAGTGGGTTCAGCATTTTTGAAAGTATTTTTTTTTTAAGTTTGATGTTTAGGTTTTGGTGTATAATTCATAGATTTTTAAGGCTAATCCTAAAAAATTATGACTCAAATAATTCTAATACTTGGAAAATCAAGACATTAATCTTAAATGTACTCTAAAAGTTCAATAACAATCAAGAGACCCTAGTTCATATAGACATCATTTTGGCAGTTATGTTTTTCATATCCAAGAGTTAACCCATTGTTTAGTCTTTATATGTACCTTGGTAATAGAAAAAAAAATGGAAATGTAGTTAGAAATACACAGTTTGAAGAATAATTTATAAGTGTGTGGAGAAATGTTTTTTTTCTACCCATGAGATAGACAAGGAAGTCATGTTATGCAATAAATATTTTTTGAATGATTAAACATTAAGGAAGATACTCCTGTCTTAAAAGTGAGAGATTTTTAAATGATCTGTTGATTCTAGTTCATGTGACCCCTCCCTCCCCAACCAAGGTCTTCAGGTGTGTCTGAATCCTTAGGACTTGATGTTCATGATGTTGAAATACTCAGATTAAAACAAGAAGTAGTTGCCTTTAGTGAGACGTTAGTTCATCATTTTGCTGGTTTTTCTAGGTAACAAAGTTCAGGTAATAACACAGCTAGAAATATTTCAAATCCTATAAAAACAAAGTGTAAGATATATACATATTGCCCTCTGACTAGAAATTTTACTTTCATGTGGATATTTTGTCACACTGGCAGAAAAACCTTGTCCATCTGAGGACAATTTCAACCAATACAATAAAACATCACTTAAAAGTTACATTTTATAAAGCAATTTTGGTATTTTTGTTCTCTTGGCAAAATATTATACCTTAAATTTTACCACCATAACCTTTCAATAAATATACCAAGTGCATTTCAGTTGTAGTAAATAACATTAATGACTAATTCTGATTAGAGTCGAACTAGAACGAAAATAAAAAACGATGATAGAAGTTATAATTAGGATTCAGTATTTGTGACAAAATCCAAAATTCTCCCTTGGTGTGGTATAGTGTAGTGGCCTCAACATCATTGGTTTTTCACTCCTGACAAGATACTACCTGTGGGTCTTCCTTTTTAGAAGGGGCTGGGTTTCTAACAGGAGAATGAGATTCAGGAAGCTGACCTGATGAGTGAGTTTTGATTTGATTACAGAGTGTGTTAAATGTTTAAATTCATCAGCCTCAGGCAAATTGAGTAATGACTGAAGACTAAAGCGTGGTATCAACACATTTTAAAAAGCACAGCTATTTATAGAGCTGAATCCAGATTTCCTCAGTGCTCTTGAGTGATTAGCAGAATGTTGCTAAAAGTTATTTATTCCACTGCAATTGTTAACTTGAAAGTGCACCTCCAATATCTTACTGGCAAGGTATGCTTGTCCATATTTAATCACAATCATAGCTTTATTTTAGTGGTTGAGCTACAATGGATTACTGTCCTACCCACGCAAATAATTTACCCATTTAACATTGTTGTTCAGCAAATTTAATAACCATATAAGAACTACAAGATTTAGGGAGAGAGCATGTAAATAGTACATTTTCAATCCTGTTATGAAGAAAGCCCTAGATAATTCTATGGCATTTCAAGAGGTCACAAAATGTCCTCCCAGATTCTGATATCAATAAAGCTGCTTCTCTTTAAAATAATAAATTAGATTTTCCCTTTCTTCTAAGCCTACTTCAAGAAAAATACTTTCTTTCAAAAGTTTTCTAATGTTTTTCTTTTACAAATCAGGTATAAAATATTTCAGATATGGAAAAGATTTAAAGAGGAATTCAACACCCTGGATCTACCACTCAGCTTAAGAAATGAAATATTACATAATTCTTTAAGAATCAGTCAAGATTGGGGATATGCCCAAGGGCGTCTTGAGCCAGACTTCTTAGGAGGGGCTCTCAGGCACCCAGGAGTTTCCCCAAGTCCTTCAAGAGCAGGCTTCTTCTGGGAAGAGTGGGCAGAGCTGTGCACCACAGGCCTGATTTGTGTTCTTCCCTGTGCTTAGTGCATCCCAGTCCTTCTTCATGCTTCTCCTCCATCAGGAGCTGCACACATATTCGCATACAGCTTGAAGAATGTAGGGCACCTGGCATGCTCCCCCTACACCCCCTGTTTGCCTTCCTGGGAAGTTTTCTATCCAGTCACCCAGACCAAGTTCCTCAACCAGGCCCGGGGCTATCTTCCATGATATTCAAAAGAGAACATTTTCTGATGGATGGGTTTGGGTGAATGGGCCAGAAAAAAACAAAAACAGACCAAAAAAAAGTGGGGTCGTGAAGGAGTTGGGGAGGGAGGAGGGTGGCTGGGTGACTCAGTAGGTTAAGCCTGGGACTATTTTTTTTTTAATATTTTAAATCTTTGTTTTTGAGAGAGAGAGAGAGAGAGAGAAACTGACAGAGTGTGAGTGGGGGAGGGGTAGAGAGAGAGAGGGAGACACAGAATCCAAAGCAGGCTCTAGGCTCTGAGCTGTCAGCATAGAACCTGATGTGGGGCTTGAACCCATGAACTGTGAGATTGTGACCTGAGCCAAAGTCGGATGCTTAAAGGACTGAGCCACCCAGGTGCCCCTTAACTCTTTTTTTTAAATTAATTAGTTTTTAAAATGTTAATTCCAGTATAGTTAACATACAGTATTATATTAGTTTCAAGAATACAATGTAGTGATTCAGCAGTTCTATACATCACCCAGTGCTCACTATGGCAAGCGGACTCCTTAATCCCATCACCTATTTCACCCATCTCCTCCCATCTCTATTCTGGTAACCATCAGTTTGTTCTCTATAGTTAAAAGTGTTTCTTGGTTTGTCTCTCTCTGAACTTAACTCTTGACACAAAATAAGAGACTCTTACCTTTTATGTCTGAGAGCAAAGTGAAAAACAAAAGACCTTAATCTGGAGGAGTTACAAAATGACTTTTCTTGCTTGCCAATTTATCTATCACTGAATAGAAGGAGATTTAGTTACCATCTGGTCTTAGATTATTTAACAGACGGGGAAAATATTGTTCTGGAAGGGCCACATTTTTGCTAGAGTTCAAGTGTTAAGTTGGTAGTGGTGTTATGCTGAGATACACAGAGACCCACCGACACCACGGAAGCCAAATTAAGGGAGTCTTTATTATTGGCCAGGACCACACAGAGTTAACACAGAACTCTAAATGTGTGGCCCCAAGTCCAAGGACTTAGGGCTTTTTATAATGAGCAAGCAGGCAAGTGGATAGTACAGAAACAGAATTGAGCGGTTATTGTAGAAAGGCTACAAAGTGATAAAGAGAGCGGCCCTTATCCTGGTGTGTAGAACAACATTTGTTATTTTGAAGGCACAGTTTAGGGTTTTGGGGAGTCTGAAGGGAATAGCCATTATCTCAAGGACAAAGTGTGCAAACTGTGTCATAAATAACCATTGATGGGGAACATTAACCCTTGTCTTCTTATTTGTTTTTTCCTTGCACCTGAGGATAGTCACATAGCCCTCTGAGTGCAGGCCCAGATGGTAAACTCTGGGTCAAGATAGAAGGACTGAGGCTAAATTCAGTGCAACAGTGGGCTAGCCTGAATGCTCAGTTCTACTGTGAGGTTCCATTCTGCCTGCCATTCATCCTGCCCCTGGTTTGATTCAGCCCAAATAGTGCCCGTTCTGAGTCCTGAGGTTAGTCATTTA
This sequence comes from Proteles cristata cristata, assembly GCA_017311185.1. Classification (NCBI taxonomy): domain Eukaryota; kingdom Metazoa; phylum Chordata; class Mammalia; order Carnivora; family Hyaenidae; genus Proteles; species Proteles cristata. Next base: position 1,126,807 of record JAESUZ010002737.1, on the reverse strand, counting down.
TTTTCTCTTTTTCCAAGTTTCCTTTAGCCAACACCCAGATCCCGTGGTGCAAGGTGACATTTATTGGTGCCCTTATTCCCTGACGTTGCTGTTTAGCGTCTGGTTCCTCTTGGTTGTCTCCCTGGACATCCAAACTGGGGCTTCCTTCCTAAAACTGAAGCCCATGTTTTCTAGCAGCGAGACATACTTCATTCCTTTCAAAGATGGGAGTTGTGTGCTCCTCTCTCCTACTGCCCTGAGCTCAGTTACAGAAGTGAACGACCATGAGCTAAATTGCACCAAATATCTTATATACATGATTATCTTCTTTAATCCTTACAATTATCCTTGGATATAGGTATACCTTGTCTTGTGAAGAAATAGAGACTTAGAACATTAAGGAAATTGCCAGGGATTACCCTGTGTATAAGAGTCACAGATAAAAGTCAACCATGAATCTTTAGAATCCAAAGCTCTTAATAACTATGCTACACTGTTTCTGATAGAAATAAAATAATAAAAATAATGGAAATCTCTTTTTAATTCTTTCCCCGAAGACTATATGAATAATATTCACTACATTAGAGATAAGCAAACAAACAAAAGAAAAACAAAATAAGCAAACCTCAGGACTCAGAGGAGTTAAGAAACTTGCTTTCCATCTCAGGGGTTTGGGATTTAAACGTCAGATTTGACTGCAGAGCTTGCGTTGCCGTCGTTGTGCTGCTTATCCAGCAATATTTGCTGCTGTATCATCATCATTATCCTCATCTCACGATCGTCATAGAGCGTTTACTACATGGCAAGTGGTGTTCTTATAACTTGGCACATATCATCTGATTCAGGACTCAAAAAAGCCCCAGGGGATAGCTCTGCAGCCATTCTGGCTACATAATCGAGGAAGCACAGGGTCAGGGTTTGAATCATGTGGCCGAACTTACTCAGGAGTCTGGCCCAAGCCCAGCAGCCACTGCCTCACGTGCATGGTGCTTCGTAAGTTACAGCGCTATTTGAGTTGCCCTAAGCTTTGAGTGAGTCCTGTAAGTCAAGTGTCTTATTACCAGCATCCTACAGATAAGAAAACAGGCACTTAGAAAGGATAAGCAATTCTCACAATGAAAGTAGCCAACAGGAGATGTCCAACAAGGACAGTCTTAGCCTAAATTTCATGCTGCCAAATAGTGACCTGCGTTGAAATGTTTTAATTTTTTAATGTTCTTTTATTTTTGAGAGAGGGAGAGAGAGAGAGACAGAGGGAGACAGAGAGAGAGAAAGAAGGAGAGAGTGTGAGCAAGTGGGGGAGGGGCAGAGAGAGAGGGAGATAGAAAATCTGAAGCAGACTCCAGGCTGTGAGCTGTCAGCACAGAGCCGAACGTGGGGGTTGAACCCGTGAACTGTGATATCATGACCTGAGCTGAAGTAGGACGCTTAACCCACTGAGACACACAGGTGCCCCTAGACTGATCTGAAATGTTACCCAGAGAATGTGTCAGAATCAATACTGAAACTATAGCTACCAGAGAAACCACTACTTTCACTGGAAGCAGCAACTATTACCAGCTGAATTTACAGGCACAACGGGCATCCCCATGAATGTGCTCCCATAAGGGCTACCACTGTTGTATCCACTGATCAGGGTGGTATCCCAGCCACTACTACCAGGTTAAACGAACCTGAAACTAGCATAGTCTTGTCAGAAACTGCAACTACCACAATCTCTACTGGACTGATAACGAGAACATCTGCTAAGGTTTCAGTGGAACCTATAAACATCCGTTTGTATGGAACTGAGAGCCATAATATTCCCGACTACATTTTCAGCTGAACCTATGATCACAGCATCCAACATGGCTTCAACTGGACTAAAAGTCATCATAATACATAATATCTGCTGAACATATAACCACAATATCAAAAGCAATAACAAGCACCACCCCTTAAGATTTATGACCATAATACCTGCCACCACTTCAAATGAATTACTATTATACTAACTGGCATTTCCAGTTGGCCAAAACCCATACCCAGTTACCATAATTTCTGTAAAATCCTACTACCACAACAGCTACCACCACTTCAATTTAATTTATAGTCATAACAGGAAACACCAGCTAATCCTACAGCTACATTAGGAAGTAGCACTTGAACTAAATACACAACCACTTTAATTTCTACTGGTTCTACTACTCCACAGTTACCATTATCACCACCATTTCACTTCACCCCTACTCATGGTACCTTCAGTGAACATAGTACCTACCCTACTTCAGCTAAAATGCAGCTAACACAATGTCTACTGAATCCACCACTGTAATCATGTCAAATTAAGTTACATATACTACTATTTCACTTGAGCCTACAATTTCCACACCTACCGCCATTTCAACTGAATATACAACCCTGAACAGATACCAGAACAATCACTATTTTCACTTCCAGTGAACCTTCTACTATAAATGCTAACACCACACCTCTTCTCCCCAACAACCCAATCTTTAATTACTGCCTTGAGGTCGTTACATCTAACCATCCCTGCAGTTGCTCATACTCTAAATTTAATCTACAAATGCTATCACAAGTGATTCTTTGGCCAATAGAAATATTTCACTGGAGCCTGTAGCAATAACACCTGTTGGGAGCCATTCTGAACTCACTAGCTGAGAAAACTCCTTGTGAGGTTAAGGTATTTGCACGGTCTCTTGCTGTCAGATGACACCTGATATCCACCCCCACTCAATTGTTTCTGCTTGAGCACTAACACCAGAAGCACCTTGTTGATTGGTATTCGGAGTGACTTATTCTGCCCTTGATATGATGATTGTACCTTGTGAAGGAACTTATTGTAGGGACTTCTTTTGGGATTAAGGGAGAAAACATTCCACTTCCTCAAAAACCTGTTTTTCTTATACTTCCCCTTAAGCAAACAGGCTATTGACCTGACTTAGTTCTCTTACAAAGAGCTAACTTTGCCTGTGCTATGCTAAAAACATTGTCCTGTTTGTATTTGAATGCTAAAGATGCCTTCCTTCCCCATAGGATAAGCATCTAAATCACCTACCTCAATCACTATTGATAAAGGTTATGCATGAGTCTTCTACAAATCTATGTTCTGGGAAATTTTTACTTATCAAAGAAATTTGTCATAAAAAATCATTGTCTAAGGCAAATGCCACTTCTGTGCTGTTACCCATACACTTAACCATAAATAAAGCTAAGTCTCAGTCAGTGCAGAGATGCCTGCCGGGTGACCAGAAAGAATCTCGCGGCTCTCATCCCTCTCTCACCAACACCGTCCATCCTTCAGGGACCCCTGGACCAGCTGGAACTGGACTCTGGCAAACACCTAAACTACTCCAGCAATAGCAATGTAGCTCATTACCAATGCACCAGTGCACAACACCAGATCTGTCTCATTTGCTTTCTGTGCCTATCAGAGCTCCATTTTATTAGGAATGATGCTTTGTTTTGTAAGAGTTTGACCCAGGTGCCCCAGACATTTTGTTCTTTAGTACATGAATTCTCCGTGTATTGAATCAATAGATTTTATGAATATATATATATATATATTTTAAAGATTTTTATTTATTTCTAGGAGAGAGAGAGAGAGACAGCGTGAGCAGGGGAGGGTCAGAGAGAGAGGGAGTCACAGACTGAAACAGGCTCCAGGCTCTGAGCTGGCAGTCAGCACAGAGCCCGACGCGGGGCTCGAACCCACGAACCGCGAGATCATGACCTAAGCGAAAGTCGGACGCTTAACCGACTAAGCCACCCAGGCGCCCCAAGATTTTATGAATATATTAAACAAACTTACATGGAATAATTTTAAGCACTGTGTTTTGTTTTCTTCATGTGTAAAACTTTTATTTTCATAATTTTTCTTCAGATTGCTTTGTTAAGCAGCATACTTGCTAGAATTATTTGCTATTCTTTCATTTACCAAGTGCCTGTCCCCCAAAATATTGAAGAAGATACAGAAGAAACAATGCTGGCATAATTATTAAAATAATTAATTTGAACACTCTGCTTGAAATTTACTCTTTGTTCGAATTCCTAGATATTGAGATTCATACCACACCAACAGGATGGACCAGGATTGCATATTTATAAACACTTTTACAGTAGATTTTTTTTTAAGTTTATTTATTTATTTTGAGAGAGAGAGAGAGAGTGTGCGTGTGCATAAGTGGGAGAGGCGCAGAGAGAGAGAGAGATAGAGAGGGAGAATCAGCACAGAGCCCAGCATGGGGCTTGATCCCATGAACTGTGGGATCATGACCTGAGCTGAAATCAAGAGTCAGACTGAGCCACCCAGGTGCCCCCACACACTCTAATCTTAACTTGGGTTTATAAAAGGTCATTTAAAGCATATGTATCTCATCAGGAAAGTGAGAATAATAGTACTTAATTCTTGTAGGTGTTATTAGGATTTGCTACCCACTGGACTAGGCATAAATATTCCTGTAATGTTAATAATATTATGTTAATCAAATCTTACATCCAAGGCTGTCCAACGGTGCCATTGCTTGCTGTAATCCAGCAATAGTTGAAACTTTTTATTCTTCTTCCTATCTACATTTGTAAAATGCCAGTTATGAGTCAGTTTACCAGCTGAAGACTTTATAAACTAGTATTTCAGAACAATAAGAATAAGGAAGGATATATTATTTTTAAAAATTGTAAAATTTTTACAAACGACATATATAGTCCCTCATATGAAGTGCTTGAGTGAGATGTGTTTTATAATTCAGGTTTTTAAAAGTTTTATAAAGGCAATATGATATATTTACAATAACGCCATCAGGATTGTGGTAGCAAACTTGCAGCAGACATCAATATTTTTGTAATTAAACATACGCATAATCATGCTAAATTTATTAAAGGCTAAAAATAGTCTCTTTAGTTTTGATTAACTTTTGCTGCCAACTAAATTTGTGCCAGAGACGCAAAATAATTTGTTTTCAAAGCTTTTTGGATTTTGGAATTCTGCACCAAGGATCACAGACCTATATTCTGAAGAAAAAATGGTTTAATTGTGGGTGACCCCAGATATAGCAGGACCAGCGTTTAAGTCAATTGAGGGACCAAGGAAATTTTTGACTTGGTAAAAAAGTGAACTGAATCATGAAGGTCACTGTAAAATGGAATATCAGACAGTACAAAAACCATGAGTTCCCAGTCCCTGTGGTCAGAGATTAACTATGCAATTGCTGCTTGTTCTGTAGAAGCTGACATATTGAACCATTATGGAACCGATTTCCTAGCATACAAAAGACATACCTCTAACGAGATAAAAAAGAACATTCTCTTTGTTTAAACAAAAATATTACAACTAAAAAATTTGGAAGTAAAATCAAAAGCCAAACATTCAATAAACAAAGCACAGGGGGTAAATAAAGGTTTTGCCTGTTTTAATCAATGCTGTCTGGATATCCAGGGTTGAGGCATGCCTGGGGTGTGCAAGGTGCTCAATAAACCGTTGGGGATAAGTTAATGAAAAACCATGTTCTGTCAGTATAAACATATTTAAAATTTGTAAGTACACTTCAGATGGGTAATTAAGAAATTCAGCAACATGCATCAAAATATGTTTTTCTCCTGAAATTTCTATTTTAGGTAGGGCTAATTATTCTAGTTCCATTGTATTACTGAAATACTTTTTAATTACTTTTGATTCAATGAAGGAACACCTGTTATAGAGATGGAGTCAGCTTTGAAAATACAATAAAACACCCTGATAGTGTTATGATTACCATATAGAAACATTTGCTGAAACTTTCAGGTTTCATTTTTAACTTTACTTGTAATGATTACTTCTAATTGCTTTGATAATAAATTTGATAGGGCACTTTGGAGATTTATTTTTATTCCTTTCCTTTCTCCACAATGATCTTTCATACTTTTGAATTAATTGGGTTGTCTATCAGTATTTTACTTAGGCTTTGAAATTCTGTGCCTGATTACTTGGTTGTAATGCTGGTAACAGAATGAAAAGTTGTAAGAATCCCTTTCTCTAAAATGTCTTAGATCAGAGGGCTGCAGCCATCATATTAGCTCTCATATTATTAACTGACCAAAGAAGTCAGAATAAAAGCATAGTGAGATTTCAAGCAAGAAAGATTTGTTTGAGTAACTTGATTAAAAACATAGTTTTGACCTAGACTTCTAGGTAACAATGCAATTCACTTCTCTGTTAGATGAATGAGAAATAGGACTTTCCCCCTGAAGACTGGCCAGCTATTAAACAAGTCTCTGAACTGCTGTCAGCCAACATGACTTTCAGGTTTCTTTTTGGCTCTAAATCCTGTGATTAAAGACTTCTTATAGGAGATTTTGACAGAACAATGAGAGAGACACCCTTACTCTCTGTTCTTTATAACAATCCAGGTATGTTCTGTTTTTCCTGTTGATCTTTGAGTGGAGGCATTCATGAGAGTTACTAATACATGTTGAAGAATTGTTCTTTGCAAAATAAAGAAAATTCTAATTTTTATATGGGAAATTAACCATGGAGCAATGTGTTGGTTAATTTTGTTGCTATTTTTATTAAGTTTAATATTTTCTGTGTTTTTCTTCCAAACTTTGGAACTGAGTCTTGCAACTGCTCGGTCCATTAGAGGCTGTGAACATGAGATCCAGTGACAGAGAAAACTTTCACTCTCTATGCCATTGCTGTAATGTTATGGATGCTGTCAAAAATGATGGAATTTCATCTACACCTTGGCTATGTTGCTCTAGTACCAAAGTAAGGCAAATGCCTATGAAGAATATAAGTGCAGTGATATTTTAAAGCAAATACAGTCAAATATATCCCAAGTGTTTGGTAATTTTATCATTCTGATTTTCAAATAAATCAGCTTATTAGAAGGCCATGTTTAATGTTATTAACACCTCCAACCTCTGTAGTCATGGCCACACCATGGCATCGTTGGATTTGTTTCAACAGGAGTAAGAGTAGTAATTATATATTTTTACTCCTCTTTAGAACAGATCCCTTCTGAGTTTTTCTAATTTTTTTTTTTTTAATTCAGAATCCCAAAATATCAAGATACAAAGAACACAGTGGTATGGTCTGTTTTGTTTGCTGCTAAACTTGTTGTACAGGCAAAGCAACTGGCACACTTTAGAAACAGCATTCTCACCTGTTGAGTGAATAAATCAATAAAAGTTGATCCTTTTTCAATTTGGGATGAACTTGATTTCTTGACAAAACAACAACAACAAAACTCAGTCTCCAGATTTTCAATATTCCATCACTCCTTTGGCATTATTGCCTAGGAAATTGATTCTAATCATTTTAAAATACATGTAAATTCCCAAGCAACTGCCCAAGTGGGCTTCCAGACACCAGCCTGGAGACTGAAAAGGTGAAGCCATCCTAAGGCCATGGGTGACTAAGAGATGGCAGGAAGGCATTCATGCTTGGCTAGAGAGAAAGTGAGGGCAAACTTCTAACTCACAATTTTTTCTTGGATTGGTCCTAAAATAGAAGACAGGTGTCTGAAAGATGGGACCAAAGGGAAGAAAAAAATAAGTATGTAAGATTTTCAGAGTTCCTTTCTGTAAGAAGGGTTATTGAGGGAGTAATCACAGTAGCACTCAGAAGCTGTATCGATTTTCTATGGTTAACACCTCATTTCCTTCTCTAAGGTAGATTCCATGTTAGTGAATAACTACTTAGGATTTAGGTTAATCCTCACCATTACGGATGCATGATGCATTCACTAACCATTTAAATTATTTCTCAGAGTTGCAGGTATAAAGGGCCACACATGAACTGAAAAATATCCTTGAAGGTAAGTCTATAGTATCATAGGCTCAAGAATGGACAGAAAGCGTGGAAAATATGTAGTGAATATTGAACACTCTGAAAACCAGTTTGTGAGTATTGTTGCTCTATTTTAATAATTTGCCTATATTGCTATCTCATTTTCAGCTTTTAAAATCAGTTGAATTTCTTTACTATTATGTGGTCAATGCCATAATTTTGCATTATTCCCGAAAAGGAAGCATAGCCATGTATTAAAATTTTATGGTTCAATTTCTTATGTTATATTCTTCTGTATTATACTGTAAAAAGTATTCTATATATTTGCTAATTTAAAGGAATAGCAGTTTCTCTTACCTCATGATATACAAATAAATCCATTCACTTTCTATATTCACCATCATGTAAACATATAGCTCCAATGAGTATCTTTGGTTTGGTCTTTAATATTTTTATAATCTGATTCTTTGATTTTATATACTAACCCTGTCAGAACTTAGATTTCTAAATCTGCTGGAAATCCAGATATTAATCTTGGATAATGTCTTTAGGCCCAAGAAAGAAATCCTTTAAAAATTTCTACGTGTAATAAGAAATATGGTTATCTACTCTATTAAAAATTTTTAAAACATTTATTTATTTTGAGAGAGAGAAACAGAGCATGAGCAGGGGAGGAGCAGAGAAGGAGGGAGACACAGAAACTGAAGCAGGCTCCAGGCCCTGAGCTGTCAGCACAGAGCCTGATGCGGAGCTCAAACCCATGAAGTGTGAAATCATGACCTGAGCCAGAGTCAGACACTTAACCGACTGAGCCACTCAGGTACCCCTATTTTATCTATTTTTAAATGTTTTACGCCAAGAATTAAGCTTTTACTGTATAGTTCTGTTTCTTTAATATCTGAAGAAATAATCAGAACAAAAGATGGAAGGGGCCCCTGGGTGGCTCAGTTGGCTGAGCATCTGACTCTTGATTTTGGTTCAAGGCATGATCTTGTGGTTTGTGAGATAGAGCACAGAGATTACTTGGGAATCTCTCTCCCCCTCTCTTTCTGCCCCTCCCTGGCTCTCTCACTCTCTCTCAAAATAAATAAATAAACTTTAAAATAAGTGAATAAAAAATAAAGGAGATGATTTACTTTAAAAAAGAACAAAGGATGGAAATGTGCTAAAAATTAAAATAGTAAGTTAAAATTCTCTGCCTGAAGACGAAATATTTTTGGAGCTGTGGCAATTAGCCCATATTAATTGCCTACAGATAAGCCAAAGAAGAAAGCCTTTGCTTGGTAAGTGTTGATTGAATAAAAGAATCCCAAGGAGAAGCCTTGGTTGACCAAAAGAAAAGGGGTTTGTCCTTTTGTCATCCTAAGGACTCTCCTGAAGCCGTTCTGTCACTTCTGAGTTCAACACTCAGGACGCCTGAATATGCAAATGGAAAAAAAAAAAATCCCTGTAGCCACATATTCATAATCTTCCTAGTTTCTCTTGATAACAAGAAACTTGAAGGTGTTTACAAATATTATTTTGAGTTGTTTTTACAGTGTATATCTGGATAGGTGGCTAAATATTTCACTTTATTATGGATATTTAAAGTATAGTTATAAAAATATCTTTCTCCTAAGGCCAAATTCAATAGCGAAGTTTAAGAATTATTTGAAGATTATAAACAAAAACAAAATAAATGTTGGTGTTTTGTTTTCCTGTTGGGATATGTGAGATCTTAAGTTAATGCTTATACAAACGGGCAAAACCCATAGAACATTTTTTGGAAATGATAGCTAATTCTCTTCAGTTGCCTATGGCCATTCTTAGCTAAAGCTGATGATCTGATTAAACATTTGGAACTCTTTAACTGTTCCAACTGTGTAGAGGCTCCACCTATACTAAGAGCCAGAGCAACATAACACAGTAAAAATTATTACTTGGGCTGCAATATGACTCCACAGCTGAACCTAGATCATAGATTCTCCACCCCAAATGTAGACACCACCCATCATCTTTCTTCCTTGAAAGGGCCTGGGTTCCGTGAGGGTCAGAAAATTTGGAAAACTGACCTGGGGACTGAATTTTATTTTATTTACAAAGTGCATTAAAGTATTCTAGTTCATCACCCACAGGCAAACTGGATAATAACTCCAGCATCGTCAGCACTTAGCAAAATGAGCAAGGTTGTTATTAAAGGTAGGTCCAACATCACTCAAATTGAGCTAGTGAATAACATGAGGTTTGTTTAGTTTTCTCAATAAAACAGAGCTGTTTTCTTTCTGTGGTATAACAGAAAAATCTATCTCAAAAAACTCTTTGCTGCCAAGAGGACTCCATCTTATCAGTATTTAATAACCATTATATTTATTTTTTGTGTTGTTTATAATAGTTTTCAGTGACCACATACATTTCTAGTCTGAACTCATGAGTTGACGCATCAGCGCTTTTTATAGTTCTTTAATAATGGGTTATTACATCAACATGACCCAAGGCAACTAGTGTAGTAACAGTAGGAATAAAAACACTGTTGTAGCTGCTACTACTATTACTACTACTGACAGCCAACACTTACTGAGTGCATACAGACATTGCTCTAACCCTTTTCCAGTTGTTTACTTATTAATCCTCACAGCACATCTACAGTAGTTAGTTTTAGTTTTTGTCTTTGGAAGATGAGCAAGGAGTGGCAGAGATGCCCTTGATTCACAACTAGAAAGAAACATTATCATTCTATGAGATAAAGATCCCCAGACTATCCTATGTTGTTTTTGAGATGTAACAAAACTCTCGGCCCAGATCCATAAAGTCCTGAACTTGTTCCACTCCCATTTTCATTTCATTTTGTTTTTTGCCCTTTGAAAACACCTCTTCCCCCAAATCTTTGCCATTTTTAATCCTTATTGCCCCCTTTCTCAACAATATGGAGCAATTTTTATGCCTCCCTATTATAATAGCATATAAAGTCCTGAAGAGCAGAGAACTTTTTGTTGTTGAGAATTGCTTTTATACTGCTGTATGTCCAAGAGGAACCCAGCATAAATATATCACAAACTGACAAATGATTTGTCTTCTGTGTCTGTCATGGGTATGCAAATTCCATTGCATAGGGCATGGTACGGATTATGTGAGGGAGTCTCTTTGTATGATAATTTTTCACTAGTCAAGTGTAGATTAGTATATGCTGTGTCAATATCTTACCATGGTTTAGTATAATATACTATATATGGTGGAGCAAGATGGAGCCGAAAGTATACTGGCCTTAACACTGGATGGTCTGGGCTCCAGTGCTTGCCATTATGTCATTATGGGATGATGATGATGATGATGATGATGATGACAGTAATTGCTGCAAGAGCTTTTTGGCTTTAACATTCTATTCCTTATGTGAATTGAGACTTCCTACTATATTCTCCACCTACAGCAGCTTGTAACATGAGAGTATTTAATACATGCAAGTAATATGGTAAAGGTGGGATGACAAACATTCCTGACCTGGAACATTAGTAACTTCCAAAATTTAGTTAAGTGTAATATATAATAATCTAGATTTTTTTTGTTCTTCAGAGTATAATAAGAAAACATTCCTTTTAAAAGTTTTATTATGTGTTATGCCTTTTAAAAGTGATACTCTTGATTATGTTTTATAGAAGAGTAATGTTAGAAATTCAACACCATGGCTTTCTATTCACTTATGTTTTATTTCTGTAGCCAATCACGTGTTCAAATGACCAACAGGCTCACAGTTCTGCATGCTGGCATCCACCTTCAAGTGACACAACTGGTCATGTCTCTTCCAACTTAACTGGGGTCTATGTGAGCCCAGGAGACCTTGCACACTCAAGATACCCGCACACAGAATTATCCAGTACACAGGTAATGTTTGATTTAGCAGCTTTTACCCAGGTAGAAATGTGCTTTATACAGGGACACATTTGTTCTATTATTTCCCAAGAAATATATTTAATCCTTTAATACACCCACATTCATGTTAAGCATTTGCAATATTCTCAGTATAATTATAAGTCACTGTGAGGCAATTCATAAGAAGAATATGTGATAATCTCTTTTTCTGAAGAGCTGATGTTCTAGTTGGGGACTCAGATATTTGCATAGATAGAGAACATATATGAAAATAAAAGGAATCAATTTAAAGTACAAATGCAGGTGGGGAGAGGCAGAAGAGCAATATGTTGAGAGTGTAGGGTTTAATTCACAAATTAGACTCTGATGGGAGACTGTGTCATGTTCAGAGCTTCAAGTGTCCTACTTAATTGGTGATCACCTTGTTTGCTTCCACTGTTCTAACCTTTGGACCTGTATGTGGCACTATCCATAGGATTCTTCCTTCTGACCTCTGGTGCATATGACCTTGACATAGAAATCTGGCTCTGTTCTCCAGGTTTTTTTCCCCACTAGCTTCGGAGACTAGATCCAGATCTCTGGTTCCTGACCTTATCCGTTGGCTGAATTAACTTTACCTCAGGATTGTATCTCTCCATCTTCAGCCCTATTACAGCAATTAGACCTTGACTATAAATTACTTATTCTACTTGAAAGTTTGATTGGGTTTCCATGACTAGAATTTTTACCTGTGTTGCTTAATCTTGTTGTAGAGTCTTGGTAGAAAGAGTCTGAGCCTTGTTTTCTTGAATTTGGATAAAAGTATAAACTGTTTATACTGTTGCTGGGACAATATGAAAGAATGAATGAGCTCAATAGGGTGGAGTGAGAAGATGTTTCTTCTTGTTTGCAGAGGTAAACTAATTTATGTAATCATAGAATTGAGAAGTCTTAGATAACATCTCATCTGGTAGTTTTTAAACCCAGCTGCATTTTATTTTATTTTATTTTATTTATTTTTTTAAAGAGATTTTATTTTTTTTTAATGTTTTATTTATTTCTAGGAGAGAGAGAGAGAGACAGCGTGAGCAGGGGAGGGTCAGAGAGAGAGGGAGATATGGATTCTGAAACAGGCTCCAGGCTCTGAGCTGGCAGTCAGCACAGAGCCCGACGCGGGGCTCGAACCCACGAACCTAGAGATCATGACCTAAGTGGAAGTCGGATGCTCAACCGACTAAGCCACCCAGGCGTCCCACCCAGCTGCATTTTAGAATCCCAATTAAATCGGACGCTCTGGGGGTGGGGCCCAGGCATCAATTAACATGGTTTTTGCCAAGAGTGACCCACAAAGAAGAACTTAGGTGTCCTATTGTCTGGTTATGTGCACTTTATTCCATTAAACTGCCCTTGTATAATTTTTTAAAAGTAGTATAGACTTCTCCCAGATGTGCATGAACCCTTTTGCCACGTTTTTCTTTCTTTTTTTTTCTTTACAAATAGTTTATTGTCAAATTAGTTTCCACATAACACTCAGTGCTCATCCCCACAAGTGTCCTCCTCCATGCCTATTCCCCCCCTCCCCCCTCCCCCCATCCATCAGTCCTCAGTTTTTTTAAAAAATTTTTTTAATGTTTTATTTATTTCTAGGAGAGAGAGAGAGACAGCATGAGCAGGGGAGGGTCAGAGAGAGAGGGAGCCACAGACTGAAACAGGCTCCAGGCTCTGAGCTGGCAGTCAGCACAGAGCCCGACGCGGGGCTCGAACCCACGAACCGCGAGATCATGACCTAAGCGAAAGTCGGACGCTTAACCGACTAAGCCACCCAGGCGCCCCAATCAGTCCTCAGTTTTTGTCAGCATTCAAGAGTCTCTCATGGTTTGCCTCTCTCCCTTTCCCCCACCATTCCGCCTTTCTCCCCCTTGTTCCTCCATCAAGTTCCTCCTAATCCTCCTATACGTGCAAAGATATGATATTTGTCTTTCTCTGCCTGACTTATTTCTCTCAGCATAACACCCTCAAGGTCCATCCACGTTGCTACACATGGCCAGATTTCATTGTTTCTCATTGCCATGTAGTATTCCATGGTATAGATAAACCACATCTTCTCGATCTGTTGATGGACACTTAGGCTCTTTCTATGTGCCACGTTTTTCTTTTGAGACTTCTTTGTAATGTTTTCAGTCAAAGTAAAGAAAAGGTTTATTTTTTCTGGGGCTAACTTGGCCTTGGTGGCCCATGTCTTCATTCTACTCCTGTTGCTTTGGGGGTGCAACCCTTTACACCCTTCCAACAAATACTGTGGCCTATATTGCATAATGTTTAAATCTAGTCTAGTGTGTATGGAAGGCATGTATGTTGTATCCCATTCTTTGAGGGTATTGCTCTCACCCAGCTGATTATGAAATAATCAGTCATGTTAGACAATTGAAAACTTACATACACGACACTGTGCCGTGCACTTTATAAACATTGTCTTATCTTTTCATCTTTCTAGGTGTTATTAAGTATTATTATCCTTATGAGGGAACTGAGACTTTTTTAAATTTTTTAAGGTTTTTATTTATTTCTAGGGGAGAGAGAGAGAGACAGCATGAGCAGGAGAGGGTCAGAGAGAGAGGGAGTCACAGACTGAAACAGGCTCCAGGCTCTGAGCTGGCAGTCAGCACAGAGCCCGACGCAGGGCTCGAACCCAGGAACCGCGAGATCATGACCTAAGCGAAAGTCAGATGCTTAACTGACTAGGCCACCCAGGCGCCCCTGAGGGAACTGAGACTTAGAAAGATAAAGCTACCAATGGTCCATAGCTAATAAGTGGAAGAGCTAAAATTCAACCCCAAATCTGTTGGACTCCAAAGCTCTTAACTTTATTTTCTATACTATCCTGCATCCAAAGTAAACATAGTTTTGAAAACTAGTGACTTTACGTATGGTATTTCTAATCTTCCCAGCAAGAATATAAGATAGATATTTTAGGGGCACCTGGGTGGCTCAGTCGGTTGGGCGTCCGACTTCAGCTCAGGTCATGATCTCACAGTTCATGGGTTCAAGCCCCGCGTCGGGCTCTGTGCTGGCAGCTAGCACAGAGCCTGGAGCCTGCTTCTGATTCTGTGTCTCCCTCTCTCTCTGACTGTCCCCCACTTATGCTGTCTCTCTCTCTCTCTCTCAGAAATAAATAAAACATTAAAGAAAAATAGGTATTTTAAACTCTGTATTTTAAGATAAGGTGATCTGACGCTCAGAGAAGGTAAGAAATTGTTTAAGATTTCATAGCTCTGAACTTTATAACATTTTTCCCATCAAAAAGACTGCACTCTTCTACTCTGCTTTGTTGCCTAAGAATAAAGCAACAAATATTTGCAAAAACACTTTAGAATTGACAACGCAAGTCAATTTTGTTAATTCTTAAGGTAACCCTGTAATTCACAAGCTGTTTTATCTCCATTTTGTAAATGATGAAATAGGGAGTACCAGAAGTTATGCAATTCCATGGTTTTTCTTTTAAATCATGGTGGTGAATAACATAATCTATGATGAGGATTAGTGAGAAAATAAGCAGGCTTTTGGTTTATCTTGTTGAAATGTACATCACTAAAAAACTACCAGGGAGCTCTTTTCATTGTGCCCTTTCAGGTAATAAGCCTGGGAAGGCCATAATGTACTCAGGTGGATTCTCTGATTCTGTCTGGTCATATTACGTGCTAGGCGGCTACCTACCTGATGGCTGATAGGAAGTTACATATATATGTATATATATATTAGAATATTGGAAATACCCTAATTATAAAAAAGCCTCAGAGTTTATCATTCCTCTTCTGATAACAGAATCACTGAGAAAACAGGGCACTATTGCAAAAATAGGTGCCTGATGAGTCTGTGCTGTATTCTGGGTGATAAATGGACGATGAGAGAGGCATTTACAGTCAACAGACTATTTGTGCCAAGATTCCACTTTAGATGTAAGCATGATGCAGAAACTGAGTGAAAGGACCCAAGTCTATTTCACTAGTCCAAGGCAAAGATAAAGGAAGCTTTGACTAGAGTGGTATCAACAGAGATAGAGAAAATCAATAATATGGGTGATATTTAGCAGATACAGCTAAAGGGCTTGGTAATGGATTGGGAGATTTCAGGATGATCCCTTTGTTTTATAGCTTATGGAACTGAATGTAACGGATGGTGTTAGCATTTAAAGAGATGTGGGAGGGGCTCCTGGGTGGCTCAGTAGGTTAAGCGTCCAACTTCGGCTCAGGTCATGATCTCATGGTTCATGGGTTTCAGCTGCATGTCAGGCTCTGTGCTGACAACTAGCTCAGAGCCTGGAGCCTGTCTTCAGATTCTGTATCTCCCTCTCTCTCTGACCCTCCCCTGCTTGCACTCTCTCTCTTACTCTCAAAACTAAATTTAAAAACATTAAAAAAATAAAAAAAAAAAGAGATGTGGGAACTGGCCAGGTTTCACTGGGAAGATAATGTTTTGGGTTTGGACACAGTGAGTTTGCGACATCATTTAGACATCCAAGATATGGTGTCATGTAAGCATTTGAAGGTCAGAGTGGAGAGCTGGACTGGAGATAAATTAGAGAGTCATTTATATATGGATAGTAATTAAAATCATAGGAAAGAGAAAGCATAGAATGGTCAAATCCAGTCCACTGCCTATTTTTGTAAATAAAATGGTATTGGAATACAGTCATGCTCATTTGCTTACTCAATGTCTATGGCTGCTTGAAGACTATAATAGTAGGTTGGAGTTGTTGTGACCAAAACTGTATGGCTCACAAAACTGAAACTATTTACTACCTTGCCCTTTACAGAAAAAGTTTGCTGACGCTAAACCTGGGAATGTCATCTATAAAGCTGAATGTAGATAGTGAGCATCTAAAAGAAACTGGGAAGATTTGTGTGTGTGTGTGTGGGGGGGGACGGTGTGGTTAGGAGGAAATCAATGAAAATGGAATATCACAAAAGCCAAAGGAGGAGACTGTTCAAAAAGGAGGAGGGATGGTCTTCAGAGGCAACTGCTACTGAGGGGTTGAGTATGGTGAGAGCTAAAATCTGTGAATTAGATCTGAATGAATAAATGTCACATGTGATTTTAGTAAGAGGTGTTTCAGTGGCATGGCAGAGGCCAAAGCCAGACAGAATTGGGTTGAAAAGTGTGCAAATGGAGATGTTGCATTTAGACAACTCAAGAAATTTCATTTAACGGAGAGAGAGAAAGGGAAGTAGCTAGAGGGGTATTTGGAATCGAAGGAGGGTTTTTGTTTAAAATGGAAGAGATTTGAGTGCATATAGATGTTAAAAGGAAAAAATCCATTTAAGAGGAAAGTGGTGAAGTATTTAGTCCCAGAGGAAGAATGAAAAAAGAGAAAAGTTGCTGAGAAGGATATGGGGGATGAGATCCAAGGGCAGATAGGCAGATCCACTTCCGGCAGAAAGAGGGCTAGATCTTCTGTGTCAGTCAGTGAAGGAAGAGAGGTAGAGCCCAGGCATGCTTAGGTTTGCAGGTGTGATACCTGTGGGGCTTTGCTAGAGTTTCCATTTGATGGCTTCAAGTTGTCCAATGAAGTAGAAAGGAGGTGAAGTCATTTGATGGGAATGAGGTGGGTCAATTTGTAAGGGTTGGTGGGTGGAGGTTACATGTTTGAAGAGAGAGAAGATTGAGAAAGATTTATAAAATGAGAGTATATCTTAGGGAAATATAATAGGATGATGGAACAGTCCAGAAAATCCATTCAAGGATGGTGACCATACATTTATCTTGAATCTGATTTGCCCAGGTACTTGACTTTCCCTGACTGTGGTTACTCAAGGGCAAGTCCAGAGAAAGCAGTCATTTATTTGTCAGTTGGAGGAAGTGAGGAGAGAAGTACCAGAGATTTTAGGGGGTTAGTATTATTGAAATAATGAACCATGAACAAAAGGTGGATAAGGAGGTATGTGAGTAGAGCAAGTTCTGCTGGGCCAATAATTTTTAACATGACTTAAAAAAGGTTGCTATAGGGATAATTGAATAAATAAGCTGGAAGGAGAGGAGATAGTGGTAAGAGCATAGGATTCTTGAGGAAGTGATTTTGGAAGTGGAACATTTTGGGGTAATAAAACAGTTTTTATTAAATTAAAAAATTATAGTTTTTATTGGGGTAATTATAATATCCATTAGAGGATTAGTGTGTGACAGAGAATTTACCATTCAAGTGCTGTTCTGCCTATGTGAAAAGACAAAGCTCTCACTTTCCATTATTGGAATATTTTCCAATAAAAGAAGATGAGAAATTGGTAGATTCTGATTTCCTCTAATGTTAAAGAAAGTAAGCATTTACTTTCACCTGGATAAAAACTTGGACTAAAGCCTAAATTTCTTTAGATATGTGTAGGGATTGAAATCATGTTAATGCACTAAGTATAAACAACACAAAAGAGATGAAAATCACAGGAATTTTTATAACTGGTATTGTCATTTATACTCTTCTTAGGCAAAAAGAAATTGGTGTAATAACTTGTCTCTGTGGAAAGTCTTTTTGGCTTGCCTCTTAGCCTGTGTGATAACAACAGCAATTGGAGTGCTCATAATATGCCTGGTGAACAATAGAGAAAATGACAATCCTTCCAATACTAACAAGCTACCTGCAAACAATGAGGAGCCAATACTTAACATTCCTGGAATGACCTCTACTACTTCACAACCTGAAGGAACCACCATGTCAACTGAACCCACATCAAAAACCACTTCAACAGAATCTAAAACCACTGCAATGCCCCTTGAACCTACAACCACATCGGCCATCACCATCATTTCAACTGATCCCACAACCTCACAAGCCATCACTATCACTTCAACTGAACCTACAACCTCAACAGCCACTGTGGTTACTTCAACAGAACCTACAACCATATCAGCCATCACCATTTCTTCAACTGAACCCACAGCCCCAACAGCTACCACCATTGCTTCAATGGAACCTACAAACACAACAACCATCACTATTGCTTTGCCTGAACCCTCAACCTCAATATCCATCACCAGCACTTCAACAGAACCTACAACCACAGCATCCATCACTATTGCATCAACCAAACCCACAAACATGACAACCATCACCATTGCTTCAGCAGAACCTACAATCACGTCAGCCATCACCATCGCTTCAACTGAACCCACAACCTCGACAGCCACCACCATCACTTCAACAGAAACTATAACCACATCAGCCACCACCATCGCTTCATCAGAAGCCACAACCTCAACAGCCACCACTATTGCTTCAGCAGAACCTACAACCACATCAGCCACCACCATCACTTCAACTGAAACCACAACTTCGACAGCCACCACTATTGCTTCAGCAGAACCTACAACCACATCAGCCACCACCATCGCTTCAACTGAACCCACAACTTCGACACCCACCACTATTGCTTCAGCAGAACCTACAACCACATCAGCCACCACCATCACTTCAACGGAACCTATAACCTTGACAGCCACCACCAGTGCTTCAACAGAACTTACAACATTAGCTACCATCATCACTTCAACAGAACCCACATCCTTGACAGCCACCACCATCACTTCAACAGAACCCACGACTTCAACAGCAACCACCATTGCTTCAGCAGAACCTACAACCACATCAGCCACCACCATCACTTCCACTGAACCCACAACCACGACAGCCACCACCATCGCTTCAGTAGAACCTACAACCACATCAGCCACCACCATCACTTCAACGGAACCTATAACCTTGACAGCCACCACCAGTGCTTCAACAGAACTTACAACATTAGCTACCATCATCACTTCAACAGAACCCACATCCTTGACAGCCACCACCAGCACTTCAACAGAACCCACGACTTCAACAGCAACCACCATTGCTTCAGCAGAACCTACAACCACATCAGCCACCACCATCGCTTCCACTGAACCCACAACCACGACAGCCACCACCATCGCTTCAGTAGAACCTACAACCACATCAGCCACCACCATCACTTCCACTGAACCCACAACCACGACAGCCACCACTATTGCTTCAGCAGAACCTACAACCACATCAGCCACCACCATCGCTTCAACAGAACCCACAACCTCAACAACAACCACCATTGCTTCAGCAGAACCTACAACCACATCAGCCACTACCATCGCTTCAACTGAACCCACAACTTTGACAGCCACCACTATTGCTTCAGCAGAACCAACAACCACATCAGCCACCACCATCACTTCAACTGTCCTTATAAACTCAACAGCCACCACCATTGCTTCAACAGAACTTACATTAGCCACCACCTACACTTCAACAGAACACACAACCTCAACAGCCACCACTATCGCTTCAACAGAACCCACGACCTCAACAGCAACCACCATTGCCTCAGCAGAACCTACAACCACATCAGTCATCACCATTCCTTCAACTGAACCCACAACCTCGACAGCCACCACTACTGTTTCAACACAACCAACAACCACATCAGCCACCACCATCACTTCAATGGAATCCACAACCTCGGCAGCCACCACCATCGCTTCAACAGAACCTACAACCTCGACAGCCACCACTACTGTTTCAACACAACCTACCACCACATCTGCCACCACCATCGCTTCAACGGAACCCACAACCTCGACAGCCAACACCATCCCTTCAACAGAGCCCACAACATTAGCCACCACCATCACTTCAACAGAACCTACAACCTCGACAGCCACCACCATTGCTTCAGCAGAACCTACAGCCACATCAGCAATCATCATTCCTTCAACTGAACCCACAACCTTGACAGCCACCACCACTGTTTCAACACAACCTACAACCACATCAGCCAACACTATTGCTTCAACTGAACCTACAACCTCAACAACCACCACAAACACTTCAACAGAACCCACAACCTCGACAGCCACCAGCATTGCTTCAGCAGAGCCTACAACCACATCAGCCACCACCATCGCTTCAACTGAACCCACAACCTCGACAGCCATCATTACTTTTTCAACACAACCTACAACCACATCAGCCACCACCATCGCTTCAACACAACCTACAACCACATCAGCCACCACCATCGCTTCAACAGAACCCACAACATTAGCCACCACCATCACTTCAACAGAACCCACAACCTCAACAGCCACCACCATCGCTTCAACGGAACTCACAACCTCGACAGCCACCATTACTGTTTCAGCACAACCTACCACCACATCAGCCACCACCATCGCTTCAACAGAACCCACAACATTAGCCACTACCATCACTTCAACAGAACTCACAACCTCAACAGCCACCACCATTGCTTCAGGAGAACCTACAACCACATCAGCCACCACCATCGCTTCAACAGAACCCACAACCTTGACACCCACCACCATGCTTCAACTGGAACCCACAACTTTAGCCACCACCATCGCTTCAGCAGAACCCACAACCTTGACAGCCACCGCTATTGCTTCAGCACACCCTACAACCACATCAGCCACCACCATCGCTACAACGGAACCCACAACCTCGACAGCCACCACCAGTGCTTCAACAGAACTTACAACTTTAGCCACCACCATCACTTCAACAGAATCCACAACCTTGACACCCACCACTATCGCTTCAACAGAACCCACAACCTCGACAGCCATCACTACTGTTTCAACACAACCTACCACCACATCAGCCGTCACCATCGCTTCAACAGAACCCATAACCTCGACAACCACCACCATTGCCTCAGCACACCCTACAACCACATCAGCCACCACCATCACTTCAACTGAACCCATAACCTCGACAGCCACCACCAGTACTTCAACAGAACTTACAACTTTAGCCACCACCATCACTTCAACAGAATCCACAACCTTGACACCCACCACCATCGCTTCAACTGAACCCACAACTTCGACAGCCGCTAGCATTGCTTCAGCAGAGCCTACAACCACATGAGCCACCACCTTCGCTTCAGCAGAACCCACAACCTTGACAGCCACCGCTATTGCTTCAGCACACCCTACAACCACATCAGCCACCACCATCGCTACAACGGAACCCACAACCTCGACAGCCACCACCAGTGCTTCAACAGAACTTACAACTTTAGCCACCACCATCGCTTCAACAGAACCCACAACCTTGACAGCCACCACTATCGCTTCAACAGAATCCACAACCTCAACAACCACCACCATTGCTTCAGCACACCCTACAACCACATCAGCCACCACCATCGCTTCAACGGAACCCACAACCTCGACAGCCACCACCAGTGCTTCAACAGAACTTACAACTTTAGCCACCACCATCACTTCAACAGAATCCACAACCTTGACACCCACCACCATCGCTTCAAGGGAACCCACAACCTCGACAGCCACTAGCATTGCTTCAGCAGAGCCTACAACCACATCAGCCACCACCGTCGCTTCAGCAGAACCCACAACCGTGACAGCCACCACTATCGCTTCAACAGAACCCACAACCTTGACAGCCACCACCGTTGCTTCAGGAGAACCTACAACCACATCAGCCACCACCATCGCTTCAACAGAACCCACAACCTTGACAGCCACCACTATCACCTCAACAGAACCCACAACCTTGACAGCCCCCACCATTGCTTCAGGAGAACCTACAACCAAATCAGCCATCACCATCGTTTCAACTGAGCCCACAACCTTGACAGCCACCACTACTCTTTCAACATAACCTACAACCACATCAGCCACCACCATTGCTTCAACAGAACCCACAACCTTGATAGCAACCACCATTGCTTCAGCAGAACCTACAACCATATCAGCCACCATCACTTCAACAGAACCCACAACCTCGACAACCACCACCATTGCTTCAGCAGAACCTACAACCACGTCAGCCATCACCTTCACTTCAACTGAACCCACAACCTCGACAGCCACCACTACTGTTTCAACACAACCTACAACCACATCAGACATCACTATCGCTTCAACTGAACCCACAACCTCGACAGCCACCACCAGTGCTTCAACAGAACTTACAACTTTAGCCACCACCATCACTTCAACAGAACCTACAACCTTGACAGCCACTACTATCGCTTCAACAGAACCCAGGACCTCGACAACCACCACCATTGCTTCAGCAGAACCTACAACTATAGCAGCCAGCACCATCGCTTCAACCGAACCCACAACCTCACTGGGCATCACCATTGCTTCAATACAACCTACAATTACAGCAGCCATCACTATCACTTCAACTGAACCCACAACCTTGACAGCCACCACAGTCACTTCATCAGAACCTGTAGCTTAGACAGCCATCACCATCACTTCCACAGGAGCTACAACCTTGACAGCTACCACTTTTGCTTCAGCAAGACCTACAACCTCAACAGCCACCACCATCACGTCAACAGGCCACAGAAGCCGCAGTCACCAGTAAAATGAAACATAAATATAAAAATCCCACTATCACCTCACCTCAACATAGAATCATGAAAGCTACAACCACCACTTCAAGTGAAACCACAGCTGACCCCACTCTAACAGAATCTATAACTGTTGCACCTTTAAAAACAACAGATGCTATTATAACTTAATCTTACCAAACAACCAACACAATTACCACTTCATGTCTTCCACTGAACCCACAGCTATAGTCAGCTGACTCTACAACCACTACCACTTCCACTTCACCTGAAACTCCTGTAACTTCCACTTAGTTTACAGTGACAATGGCCGTCGCTCTCCTTAAACAGTTTGTAATCTCTACCTTATCATCTGAACCTGGAACTACAATTGCCACTATTCTCATTTTAATCTAATAGAACCACCCTCATTTGTCAACCTGTTCTCTTCTATGGCAAGTTATGCTTTAGTTATTATCACTACAAATTATCCCACAACCATCCTCCCCCACTAGCTGTTCCCCCAACTGTAGCAATTTCTTCTACAATACCTGAGTCTGTATCTAATGCCATTACTATATTATACTTGCAGCAGCTACCTTGGTGCCACTTGAAGAATGAGAATTCAGACAAGAACAGTGGAATAATTATCTAAATTTTCACTAAAGCAATGCTTAGGACTTCTAAAACAATAATACTGATTTTATTTTTAAACAGCTGAACATTTATGCCATAGAGATCTGCTTTCATTTGTATATTTCAAAAGAATATAATTCCATAAAGAAAAGGTAACCCAATTTGTTTATTTAGGAAATTATTAAGAAATTTTATACAAAACTTTATAGTAAAATTAGTCATTTAGATTTTAATATGTATGTGTTTCCGTTCAGAACATTGCATTTTTCTGTACACAAGTTACATGCATAATAAATTTTATATGTGGGGACCTAAACTTATATGGAGAAAATTTTAGAATTTATAATGATTCATTTCTTTATGTGAAATTTATATTTGTCCAGTTTCTTTTTATTGTAAAAGCTTTTTAAGCAACCATATTCAATTTGAATTAATATTACTAAAAGTGCATTTGAATCTCTATTTTAAATTTTTTTTGCAAAAGTCTTGTAAGTCAATCAATTAAAGATTGTTTTGCAAAAATCTTGTAAGTCAATCAATTAAAGATTGTTTTGCAAAAATCTTGTAAGTCAATCAATTAAAGATATCTCTTAAGTCCCAACTACATGCTAAAGTATGGAAGATACGGAAGAAGAAAGTAGCAATGTAAATTAAGTAGTAAATTTATTTTTATTTATTTATTTTTTTAAAAAAAATTTTTTAATGTCTTATTTATTTCTAGGAGACAGAGAGAGACAGCGTGAGCAGGGGAGGGTCAGAGAGAGAGGGAGTCACAGACTGAAACAGGCTCCAGGCTCTGAGCTGGCAGTCAGCACCAGAGCCCGACGCGGGGCTCGAACCCACGAACCGCGAGATCATGACCTAAGCGAAAGTCGGACGCTTAACCGACTAAGCCACCCAGGCGCCCCTTAAGTAGTAAATTTATTAATTTATACTCTATTAATATTGAGGTTTAAATTATAATTCCTGATACCCCAGACTTACTAATTCAGGATCTCTAGATGGCAACTAGTAATCTATTACTTTAAAAACTTCACAGGTGGGGCACCTGGGTGGCTTAGTCGGTTAAGGGTCCGACTTTCACTTGGGTCATGATCTTGCGGTTCATGGGTTCGAGCCCCACGTCCGGCTCTGTGCTGACTGCCAGCTCAGAGCCTGGAGCCTATTTCAGAGTCTGTATCTCCCTCTCTCTCTGACCCTCCCCTGCTCACACTGTCTCTCTCTCTCCTAGAAATAAATAAAAATATTTTTAAAAAATTAAAAAAAAACCAAAAAAACCCCTTCACAGGTGTTTATAATGTCAGGCAGGTTTGCGAATCACTGGTTCAAAGGTCATTGTCTAAGAATGACAGCGTAATATATATTCTAATGTAAAATATTAAAAATCAGAATGATCTTCCATGCATGCAAAAAAAGTTATAGACCTAGTTATGTACAAAAACCTTACTTAATCAATTATATATATGATCAAGAGGGGGAATGTTTTATTTACTAAATGGTAAAAAAGTATTTTCAAGAGAAATTTTTACATTAAAGGTTCTGGGCAAAGTAGCTTATTTAAAAATCCCTTAAAGTTGGACCAAAGTGGATACTCATTATTAATTTTTACTAGCTATTATTTTAATTGTATGTGCTTAGGAGTAATGACATTTTAGTAAAATACATTAATTTAGATTTTTAATAATCAACATTGGCCTTTCTGTTCCTCTTGGCTGTTTTGATTAGGAATATTTTATGGGATATTTAAAACATACTGACTAGACCATTCCGTTTCTCAGTTGGACTTACCATTTTGTAGCTGTTTTATAGCTCTGCTAGTCATCAGAATAATGAGTGAACCAAGTTTACCCATACTTGTAAATAAATACTTGTACAGCCTATTTTATAAAGGATGTTAACATTTCCTCTGCTTATAGCACAATTGGTCCTCAAGAAATACATATTGAATAAATAAATAAATGGCAGCTGACTTGTCCTGTACAAGAACCATGAAAATAAACCCTCTGTATCACTTATTATTTCCACTTCTCTAGCACATTAGTAGACCCCAATAAATATTTATTTTAAATTTTAAATAATTATATTTGAAAGATAACTTTTAAGGTAAGATTCTTCAAGAATAGAATATTTAACTCTTAAATGTTAGTACTAAGAAAACATTTTAGCCCATTTTTGTTCAGACCAACTCATTCCAATTCTTTCAATCTTTTTTTTTTCATAAGCCTTACTTTCTACTTTTTAATACTATACTTATTTCCTGAATGCTCACAGTTTCCATAAATTTGGAGTTTATAAGTTCTTATAGGACCACTGGCCTCAGGTCTCTTGTTGGAAGAGGAGCCATGTGTGATGGGTAACAACAGTAATTATTAATAAACTACTACTACATACCAGGCAAAGATTATAAAGGATTTCATTACATTTGGCTCATATTTATGTTTCTCATAATGTGATTTTTACCATATGGTCAGTTTGTAATCTACCATATGCCTCAGTCCTCCTTCTGTTTTGAAAAATATCCACAACTAAAGAATATTCTATGTTCAACACTTCTGTCTTTCTTCTCAGCATTAATATATTTAAGGGATGTTATTTGGAAGCTTCCTCTCTGTTTAAACTATTTCAAAATAGGTCATCTTGATTTCTTACCTTACCTTCTTTAAAGTCATCTAAAGGGCAGGGTGTAACAGAGGACACACAGGGAGCTCTTGTCTTATGCCACCAGGAAGAAGATCACTCTTATTCAGTTAGGTCACCGATCATTTAAAAGAATTGAACCCTGCTTACCAGCCTTTATGCAGGTAAATCAATGGTGTAGATCAAATGACAAAATATTCACTATTTAATCTGTGTGACACAACTCTCTGAGAAGAATGAGATGTGACATCAAGTTCATTTTGGTGAGGGTAGAAGACATGCTGATTCTACATTGATTGCCCATGAAATGCATCTTCTTCCCGTGACCCAAAGGACCAAAGCTGGTGCTTCTAGTGACATCTCAAACAAACTGCACATGAGTAACAGCTCACAGGTGCCTTGGCTGTAAGGCCTGTGCTCTCTCCACTGCAGCAGGGCTCAGCTCTGTGCTAGACATGAGTAAGGACTCTGACCTCAAGGGGCTTATACACTCATAGAGGATTTAATACATATAGGTGCAAAATACTAATTACTGTGTTGCAGAACATGCCTTTGAACTGAATTAGGAGTTCTTCTGGACTTACTTCATAATGATAGGGTTTGGAGTGAAGTTTTTCTGGTTTATATTTTTGCCATTTTCCATGCATTCAGTCTATCTTTTGTTCATCTCAGTTTATTCACTCAATAACTATTTACTCAGTACCTACTATGTATCAGATTCTGGAAATATAGCAGTAAGTAAGAACACGGTTTCAGCTATCAGAGTTTACCTTATAATATGAGAAGTAGGCAATAAATGTGCAAATGCATAAACAGACAAGATAATTTCTAGTAGTTAATGAATGCCATAGGGCTGCGGAAAATAGCAAGTGATGGGACTGAAGGTGGGGATATTTTATAAGAAAATTTTCATAACCTCCACACTAGTGACATTTTGGGTCATGTAATTCTTGTTCTGTGCAATGTAGCATGTTTAGCAACATCTCTGCCTTCTCCCAACTAGATGCCAGTACGACCCACCCTTTGTTAGGACAACCAAAAATCTCTGAAGACATTACTGAATGTCCCCTGTGGGGAGGAGGCAAAATTATCCAGTGCTTAAGAAGGGATAGTTATGGAGGTGATATTTGGATAAGACGTCTGAATACTGAAATGAAGGACCTACTCTGGGCCCCCAAACCATCTTCGCTGCAGCCTGAGAGGGGTGTCTTGGCCCACTGTTGTCCTTTGGTTTCTATGAAGCTCTAGAATTAGAACCCTCCCTTCAACAGAGCACAAAGCCATGTTTGCGGACCAAGAGTGTGGGAGCTTCCTCACCCAATGTCCACTGCAGAGCTGGCAGCAGGCTCAAGGTTCTCTCGGCCTCTATTCTGATTTTTCTGTTCTCATATCCTATTTTCCTCACAATCTTCTTACTGGACCTGGAACCGTGCTTTGACTCCGTCACTAGTGATGGGAGTCTCCTCTGTGAACCTCAGCTTGCCTGGCTGTTGCGCTGTTATCCTTGGGCATGTGGGCAGGACTGGCTGCAGAGTTGACCCTTCCGGCCCGCAGTCCTGATCACTCATTCTGAACAACTGCCGGGAGGCATGGCTCTTCTGGTCTGGTAGCTCTCCACTGGTAATTTGCCTGAGTCCTGCCCAGAGATGCCAGGGGCTGCTTAGAGACTGACACTTGCCTCCTCCCAGGGGCCTCTGCTCCCATTCACAGCTCTCAGCAACTCTTTCCTGAGAAGGCAGGTTTAGTTCCTGGCCTAAGAGCCCTTCTGGAATATTCTTCTCCCACTCTTTACCTGCTGAAACTTTAGACACCTATCTAGCTCTCTGCATTTCTTATTTCCTTGTCACAGAATTCCAGATCTCCACACATGGTTCTCTGACACCTTGTAGTACATTTTTGTACATTTCCCCTTCCTGACAGTATTACATGAAATAGGAAACTTTTTTGTGGGTGTGTCACAGACAATACCCCCTTTAACATTAGCTAAGTGCCAGGGAGCATTTCTGAATACAACTGCTTTCAGACAGATAAAGTACTGCTTCCCAGATAAATGGTAGCTGCATATCTAATAGGAAAAAACTGTGGCCAAACTCTCTACCTGATTTCATTTCAAGACCAGACCCGGTGGACTCTGATCTTTATTTTTAGCTTCAATTCTCCTAGATGCTTCTCAGTCTCTTTTTTCTATAGCTGCTTTGGCATAGTTTTCTGGTTTTCTCATTTGGGTTAATATTTCTGGCAACAGTCTTTGCTTTTCTTGGAGTATTCCTCTTTTATTTCCTCTTGAGATCTGCAATGATTTCTTTCCCACTTAATCTTGGCCCACAAATTGAAACTCCTTTCCATTTATAATTTAAGATGACTTCTCAGCCATTGGACCGAGAAGCAATGGAATGCCATTAGAATTTGACAATCCAGGATTCTGTTTCAGTCAGTATTTCTGTTCCCTCTCTAGTGGAAATGTGAGGCCACTTGCAGTGGAACTAAAGATCTAATACCACTTGTTTGGGATTGTCATTGCTTGAGTCATAATAATTTCATCTCGATCAGGACAAAACGTTGCTCAGGAGCTACCATGAATGTCTTTCTCGAAGTCAATATTAAAGGTCTACTTCAGAAAGCTGATGTTGAAAATAGTTTCAAGTAGAGATAAGAACAGTCACTTCCTGGGCCATTGCCAAGGCCGGTTGAAACTCAGATGTTCTGAAACAGCTCAGTGCAGCCAAGAAATCCTTTTCAAAACACTCAGATTTCATTCCAGTGTAAAATATAACAACTATTAACATAATTTTAAGATAACATTTTCATCAGTTTAGCATTGTGCTAGGATTAAGTCACTTTAAGAGGGCCAAGGAAGGCCCTTCTATTCTAATTTAATTTTGAGGAAACTAGGTTTTTAAATAATTCACCTGTCTGAGCAATAAATAGGAGTGCTGGGTTACAACTCTGAGCTTCTGGCACTTAGAGCTCCATATGCCTTTTAGAAAAGTTTCATCTTTTGCTGCCCTGGTTTTCTTTGAGATACCCAAGAAATTCCTCCAGGGAATCAGATTTGTCCTTCTCTAGTTGTGATCGCTTGGAAACTGAGGGGTAATCGTAATCTTGGGAGGCATGGTCTTTCCCCTGAAGAGAAACATATATAAACTTGAAATTATATTCTCAGAAAACCACTGAGGTCTCTTCAGTTATATGTACAGTGTTAACAAATAATATGAAAAAGCAGAATAATAATTCAGAATTTAAAAATCTTCTATGTAACTAATTTTAAAATAAAATAATACCTTTTTAAAAATAGCTTTGGAAATCAAATACATAGTGATGTGCATGAAGTGACATAGGTAATCTTATATTATATTGATGATGCCATTAATCACTCCAAATGTATTAAAGAAAAAAACCCAACTGCATGTATTGAAACTTTAAAATGTTATAGCCTTTGCCAGAGTAAGTCTAATTATTGGAATCTATGTTAAGGAAATACCTGAAATATAGAAAAACTACTTTATGGCACAGATAATTTTTGTAGTTTACTTACAAATGCCAAATATTAGAAAACAAAAATCCAAAAGCAGGGGATTATATGATGAAATGCAGTATATTTCCATGCATCTTGAAAATGCAGCAACGAAGCAGATTATAAAATACACAGTGCAATTTCAAGATAAAAAAAGACCGGAATAAACTAAAAGATGGTTCTCACTAATAGTGAGGTGCCAGACAAATTTGGGGGTTGACTGTAGTTTTCTGTATTTTCCAAATCTTCTATTAAATTCTTATTAGAAAAACATTTTGGGGGAAAAATTTCATTTAAGAAAATTGGATTATCTTTTCAGCAAATACAGATCACCCGTCTGGTACACATTCTTCTCTTTTGAAAATAGTTGTGTAAATTTTGTAAATGACACTACCTGGAGGTTCTGGCCAGAGACCCACGCCTGGGGCAGCGACAGGGAGAGACGGTCCTGAGTGGAGAGACTCCGGCTGCTCCTGCTGTCCACGTGGGGAAGTGGATCCGGGAGCTGGTGACGCAGGAGCAAGGTAGAAGATCACAGAGCCAACACTGACCCTGCTTCCTGGGGAAGCTCTTTCACGGTGCTGCCTTTTCTTTCTTTCAGGCGGAGTGGGACCTTAATTCATCATTTCATCCTGAACTGAGATCTGCTTCTGCGCATGATTCCCAACGGCCCTGAATCTTTCCCACCCTGCCGTGGCCTCACGAATAGTGCCATGAAGGCCAGGCTGGAACGATTTGCATCTCTTACTAGAACCTAATGCCCAACGTTGGATAAATGAACCAGCTAAATGAATGAAAGGGAAAGGAGACCCCAGGACTCCCATATTAACATTAGACCGATTTTAATCAGGTGTGTGGGTTCGAATCTTGTGATCCCTGTCACTTCTATCAATTATTTGAATCTTGGGAAGAATGAAGACTTGTATTGAAATGGGTTATATGAAAGGGACGTGGAAATGGCCAATTAGTCATTAAAGTGTGTAGACATAACATGATTCATGCAACAGATTTAGTGAGTCCCTAACATACACCAATGGGCAATTTGAGAGTGGAAAAACATTTAATAGTATCTATTACAGATTATATTAGCTTTACATTTTAGAAAATTTTATGACAATTTGATGAGCTAAGTGTTAATGTCTTCTCTTATAAAGGAGAAAAATGTGATTCAGAACTGTTAGGTAACTTGCCTAAAACACCAGCGTACTAAAATGTAGGAAGCTGAAAAGGGCATCACTTTCACCCTAACATGCAAAAAACTGGATAATCTACAAAGTCATAACATTTAAAAAAAATTTTTTTTTAATATTTTATTTATTTCTGAGAGAGAGAGAGAGTGAGCGAGCAGGAGAGGGTCAGAGAGAGGGAGACACAGAACCTGAAACAGGCTCCAGGAGCTGGCTGTCAGCACAGAGCCTGATGTGGGGCTCGAACACACGAACTGTGAGATCATGACCTGAGCCGAAGTCAGTTACTTAACCAACTGAGCCACCCAGGCTCCCCAGTCATAACATTTTTTTAACCCAACCAGAGAATTGACATCACAGGGAAGTCTATTAGCCTCAAATTCAAATAAAGACAGATGTCTCCAGGAAAGGCAGGAATCAAGTAATGGCTCACCTGTGACAGAACACAAGAGAAACTTTTGTAAATCTGTATATTTATTTCATGTCTAAAAAATTTTTTTAAATGTTTTATTCATTTCTGAGAGAGAGAGACCGAATGAGCAGGGGAGGGTCAGAGAGAGAGGGAGACACAGACTCTGAAACAGGTTCCAGGCTCTGCGCTAGGTGTCAGCACAGAGCCCGATGCAGGGCTGGAACCCACGAACGGTGAGATCATGACCTGAGCCGAAGCCGGACGCTTAACTGACTGAGCCACCCAGGTGGCCCGATTTCATGTTTATACAAGCTTAGAATCCTCAGTAAACTGGTTAGGTACACTCGTGGTATTTTCAGCTTTTACTATAATCTAGGTCAATCACAAAAGCTATACTTTGAAAACCCTATTAGCTGAAATTTTAATTTCAGATTTGGGTTGACCCATAGTTAAATTTATAAAGGACACTGATTTTATCTCTCTACTATTTCTCAAAATTGGTCGTTTCTCTCAATTTGCAGTCTCTCAATTTGCTTTCTTTGTCTCTCTCTTTTCTTGCCTTTCAACTTATTCACCTTGCTTCAGCTAGAGGAAACTTTCAAAAATAAAAACTTTCGTCACTCTCATAATTAAATGAATCTTGTGGTCTCATATAGCCTTCAGAATAAAATCTAATTCCCTGCATGACATCTATCTCCCTCTCTTTTCAAGCCTGCCCCTGATGAACTCCTCAGAGTTCTGCCAGTCTCTTCATAGGCTGCTGGCTCTTGCTGAAGCACTGTTTCTTTTCCTGAATTACTTCTTACCTATCCTTTAAAACTCAGCTTAGCTGTTAAACCCTACAGAATGACATTCCTAATATCTCCAGTGGAGTTATGTGGTTTGGCATCTTCCCTTGAGTGCCCCAAGCGAAAGCTGTTTTAAACTGTGCTGTGTTGAATCAATCCCTCTTTGCCAACGGATAGCAGAGCACATAGCAACACTTTCCTGAAGTGGGAATTTTTCCTTTTCTCCATGCCTACGTCACCAAGGTGCTTTCTCTGATCTCCTGCACTGTTCTCAGTCTTTCTTATGAGCACCCAGTTTCAATCCATAGAGAAGGGCCTGTTAGTGAGTGCAAACTCCCCTTCTGACTCTGGCTCCCACATTTCTATTCTTGTACCAGCCCACACTCTTTGCCCGTTGCAATTTGATGATTTTATTTGAATTCCTACCTGACTGTACAGTGACTACATTCCCGTCTTGTGTTCTACAACATATTTTCTTATTATTAATTAATGCCATTTCTTTACAGTTAAAGAAGTCCCTTTAACATTTCTTGTAAGGTTTGTCTAGTAATGTTGAATTCCTTTATCTTTTGCTTCTCTAGAAATTTCTTTATCCCTCCTTCAAATCTGAATGATAACCTTGCCAAGTAGGGTATTTTTGGTTGGGAGTTTTTTCCATTCAGCAGTTTGGTTACACCATGCCACTCCCTTCTGGCCTGCAAAGTTTCTGCTGAGAAATCTGCTGATAGCCATATGGGTTATTTTCCTTGAAGCAATGTACTTTTCTCTTGTTGCTTTTAAGATTCTCTTTATATTTAATTTTATATTTAACATTTTAATTACAATGGGTCTAGGTGTGGCTCTCTTTGTGTTCATCTTACTTGGAACTCTCTGGGCTTCCTAGACTTGGGTGTTTGTTTCTTTCCCAAATTACAAAAGTTTTGAGTCATTACTTCTTCAACTAAGTTTTCTGCCTTTTTCCTTCTAACCCTTGTAATGGGAATGTTTTTCCACTTGATGCTGTCCCATAGGTCCCTTAAATTATCTTCATTTTTTAAAAATTCTTTTTTCTTTTTGCTGCTATATCTGGATGAGTTCTATTGCATTGTCTTCCAGCTCACTGACCTGTTTCTCTGCTTCATCTAATTTCCTGTTGAACTCCTTTAGTGTATTGTCATTTCAGTTATGGTATTCTTCAGCTCTGTGACCTCTGTTTGATGCTTTCTTATATTTTCTGTTTCTTTGTTAAAGTTCTCACATTTATTCATTCTTCTCCTGAGTTTGGTGAGCATTTTTATGATCATTACTTTGAAGTTCTTATCAGGTAGATTACTTACTCTATATCCTTAAGGTCTTTTTTTCTGGGGTTTTGTCTTGTTATTTCATTTGGAAGCTATTTTTCTGTTGCCTCTCTATGTTTGTTTTCTGTACATGAGCCCAAACAGCTACCTCTCTGAGTCTTGAAGGAGTGGCCCTATGTAGGTAATGAACTGTTTCATTCGACCTCACCCTAGCTCTTAGTTGTCTCTCAAGCCCTTGTGACTGTCTAAACCTCCTGATTTATTCTTGATCTGTCCTGTCCAGATGAATGATTTTTTTTCAACTAAGTCACGTCTGGTGAAAAGTATTATGAAACAAGCTACTGAGCAAGATGAATGTAAAATGCCAAACTGTCAAATTAAAACAGAATTCTTTGTTTGTTTAGTTATTATAAATATGAACTAGAAAGTGAAATCATCAGGGAATAAGGTCATGATAATAGGTTCTTTATTAGCTGACCAGGCAAGGTTTAGTGAAAAAAATGTAGGTCTTGAGCAGGATTTTAAATCCAAAGAAAAACTTGGATTTTCCAAGCAGACAAAGAGATAGAGTAATAAAGCTTGCTTAGCAGAATTTATTTATATAATATACATAGTCCAACTTTCCAAGCCAGCCGATTCCCAGCTAGGAAGAGGATCCTCTTGCTCTATCTTTCTGCTTCATTTTAGATAAGTTGCTTCTCAATTCATTCTGGTCATTTTTTCCACCAGTGTGGAAACTTGTCTATAACTTCTCTAAAAAATGAGAACTTCTGATTCAGTAAAGATTTAAAACAAAACCGAAGGACAGAAATTGTGAATGGTGACTCGAGTTGTCAGCAAACTTCCATTTTGGAACATCTCTACAAATATGTTCAAAGAGAAAATGGGGCTAGCTAATTTCTTTGGTCCCTTAAGTTTTATGTTTCAATTGAAGAAAAAGAAAACAGTTGAATGATTACAGAAATTAAGACAATAGCCTGGATGCTTTTTTTTTTTCCTTTTTGAGGCATGGTTTTAAGTAGGAGATTGATAGATAAGCTAGAAGTTTGCTTTTATTTTTTTTCTATAGGTGATAATTGACACCTTTACCCAAGCCATGTTTTAGAGTTAGAAAAAGTCTAGAACTTAAAGTGGTTTGGGCAATTTCCAGTAGGATTTCTGAATAATTATACAAAGGAATTTAGAATTTTGCCAAAACAAATAGTCTATTTCTTTTGGGAATTTAAAATATATTTATATTAATACACAAGTATTAATGGAACATGTTAATGGAATATGGAGTATGTTAATGGAAGAAATTTTATACTGGATTTCATAGTAATTTTTTTACTAGGAAGTCTCATAAAATATTTTTTTGTTAAATGGTAGCATGATTAATATGGCTTTACAGAATATACATGTTCTGAATATTATATCCCAAAAGGTATAGCACACATATGAAATCATAATTATTGATTTGTAAATGTATCAGTAGTTAACTTAGTGTTAATTAAGTCCAATATTTCCTGAAATCTGTACCTATAAAAGATACTGAACAAAGTGTCAAATATTTCTAGAGCTGAGATTATGCAATTAGAATGAATGGAAAGAATGAAATGCAAACAAAATACAAAACACACAGACGTTGAACTACTTCAAATCCAAAAAGTGAACAATGGAAATAATATTTTTAAGTCTTCTCTTTAGCTTATACTTGAGCTTTCCACCTTTTGTGAAAAATTTAACTTTCTACTGGCAAGTCAACATATTTTGCAACAATTTTTATTTCGCTTAACATTAAGACAGGAATAATTTCATAAGGAAAGCAATTTCTAATAGATGAATGTCTTGCATAAATGGTAATCTTTTAGATATATGATTTGCTTTTATATTTCAACCATTTGAACAGCCAATATAAATTGGTCTTATAAATTTAAATATAAAAAGCTTTTTTATTTCAATCATTTGAAAGACCAATTTCTGCACATACAAATTCAATGTCACACTTCCACATTATTAACTATGCAGGCCTATCAGGATAAAAGTTAGAATATGTGATTTCAGAGAACAATTTTTATATGGGTTTTTAG
Source organism: Proteles cristata cristata (assembly GCA_017311185.1). Classification (NCBI taxonomy): domain Eukaryota; kingdom Metazoa; phylum Chordata; class Mammalia; order Carnivora; family Hyaenidae; genus Proteles; species Proteles cristata. Next base: position 1,091,325 of record JAESUZ010002737.1, on the reverse strand, counting down.
GACTTTGCTGAATTCTTAAACCATACTCTCAAACTGGACATGGTTTTTGCAGCCTAAACAGAAAGCTTGTAAGAAACTATTGGCTTATTACCATTTTATTACAAACAGTGTCACATGCAATATATACTCTGAAAGATCACTACTTTTTCTAGATTTTCTAGAGTAGGTTTGTGCTTGGAATTCCCACATAAGCCACTTAGTAAAGATTCTGAAGTTGGGATGGAGGAAATCTTGTTCTCCAAGAGTTGAAATAAGATGATATGAGGAGGAAAACATTATTCACCACAATGTTTTCTCAGTGGATGTGCTACCCCCCATCCCTTTTTCTAGATCCTTCTCTACAGCCTATTTATGAGAGCCAAACTTCCACCAAGGCAGGGAGAATCTGCAAAACAGGTGGGCTGAGAGAGTGAGGGTTTTTTTTGTTTGTCTGTCTGTTTTTTAATAAAATACTTCTAATTTGTTTTTCAGAGTTTCCACCCCTGGACAAATTGAATAATCTCTAAAGATTGGGAATCAAACCAAAGTGGAGGTCCACAGTTGTGTTTCTTGAGCGTGTTGGGACCCTAAGCTAACTGTGCTTGTAGTTCTAAAGTCAAGCTGCACAATGTTTAATCCTCAGTGCTTAGTGCCAAGTTTAGGGTACATGGTTGAGAAATGTTCCTGAATGTGTTGAATTAGACCTTGACTCACTCTGTCAACATCTCACCATTTGAAATCAGGAGACATCAGAAATGGCCTGTATTGCACTAAGACTCCTTTAACCAAAGCACCCCTTGGAGCATTGAGATGTATAAATTCCACCTCGCCTGTGACCCAAGGAGAGTAAATCTTTCTCGTCACCAGGTTTTTTTTTTTTTAAATATATATATTTTTTTAATTTCCAGGAGAGAGAGAGAGAGCGTGAGCAGGGGAGGGTCAGAGAGAGGGGGAGACACAGACTCTGAAATTGGCTCCAGGCTCTGAGCTGGCAGTCAGCACAGAGCCTGTGGGGCTCGAACCCACGACCCGTGAGATCATGACCTAAGCGAAAGTCGGATGCTTAACCAACTAAGCCACCCAGGCGCCCCTCGTCACCAGTTTTTGAGCTGACTCCTAACAACACCTTGCTTTCTACTTCTTTTCTACTTCTCACCCTTCAATTCTGTCCCCCTTTCCCAATCTTCCCCACTGTGCCCCATGGAATCCTGTTACAGAGTAAAACATTCACCTACCTTTTCAGTCTCTTCAAACAACAATTGATTCCAGTATCTATTTGCCTTTTTCATAGGATAATGCGTTTTTTGTCTTCTCTAGTGACCATTTCTTGGTATCATTTATAGCATGTTTTGGGCAGACTGGGGGTGGGAGTGAGGGAGGAGAGGAAGACGAACATTCTAGTTCCCCATCATCGCTGGAAGACCATCACTCATCTCTGCACACTGAAATGCACATTAGTTGAAGCTCTTGTCGTCCAGCGACTCCACCTTTCCCCCTCCCTGTTACAGCAGTAACAGCTCCTGGGCACGCTCATTTGACACCTACTCAGTCTTTTTCTCTACTCAATTCCTGCTGCATCATAATTCTCTTACTACTTTAATACCAGTGACCACTGCTTTGTACATTTAGTGATCATTCAGCCTTCAATAACTAATAGCCTCACCCTCTATCCTGTCATCTACAGGAATATTTCTGCCACTCAAAGTTTAATCTTCAATTTTGTACTTTGACCACAAACACCTCATTTTCTGGATATCCTTTTTCCTGACTTCCATTACACCTGTTTTACACCTCCTTGGGACCACTAATGCCCCCGTTTCTCCCAATAAATGACCCGTCTTCAAGCATCATCACTTCTTTGCCTATCCATTCTAGAACAGCTCCCTCACTTTTAAAAAATTTATTCTTTAAATTTACATCCAAGTTAGTTAGCTTATAGTGCAACAATGATAATGATTTCAGGAATAGATTCCTTAATGCTCCTCACCCATTTAGCCTAACACCCCCTCCCACCACCCCTCCAGCAACCCTCTGTTTGTTCTCCATATTTAAGAGTCTCTTATGTTTTGTCCCCCTCCCTGTTTCTATATTATTTTTGCTCCCCTTCCCTTATGTTCATCTGATTTGTATCTTAAAGGCCTCATATGAGTGAAGTCATATGATATTTGTCTTCTTTGACTAATTTCACTTAGCAAAATACCCTCTAGTTCCATCCACATTGTTGCAATGGCAATATTTCATTCTTTTTGATTGCAGAGTAATACTCCATTGTATATATATACCACATCTTCTTTATCCATTGATCCATTGATGGACATTTGGGCTCTATCCATACTTTGGCTATTGTTGATAGTGCTGCCGTAAAAATTGGGGTGCATGTACCCCTTCAAAACAGCATACCTATAGTCCTTGGACAGATACCTAGTAGTGCAATTGCTGGGTGGTAGAGTTGTTCTATTTTTAATTTTTTGAGGAACATCCATACTGTTTCCTGGGGTAGCTGTACCAGTTTGCATTCCCACCAGCAGTGCAAAAGAGACCCTCTTTCTCTGCATCTCCACCAACTTCTATTGTTGCCTGAGTTGTTAATGTTAGCCATTCTGACGGGTGTGAGATGGTATCTCATTGTGGTTTTGATTTGTATTTCCCTGATGATGAGTGATGTTGAGCCCAGCATCCTCACTTTTAGGCATAACTGGATCCCTTCCTTTTCTTCCATCATTTTCCTAGAAAGCCACAATTGGAGAATAGGTCAAACAATTTGTCTTCAGTACTCCTTCTCCTGGTGAGTGTTCTTGAAGAGCACATGAGCATGCACATTAAAGTTAGTTCAAGTTCCTAAACTCCAGTGCCAGCTAGATTCACCCAGTGTATGTTGAGGTGTTTTTGGGTTATGCAAAAAAAAAAAAAAAAAAAGACATTTACAGAGGACAGATGTACAAACTCCAGATAAAGGTCTGAGCAGGGGGTAGTGGTTTTGGAATTATATTCACCATTAGATTTACTCATTTGCTGCTTTCGTCTCCTTAGTGAACAATGCCATCTCTACTAGGTTACAGGCCAGAAAACTGGAAGTCACTTTTCATTTTCTTCTCTCTTTTAACCTTGACACCAATTGGTTAATAATTCTATTCCATTCTACCTGTGAACTGTTTTTGAATCAATCCCATCTTTGTTTAACTCTGCTGGAGAGGTTGTATTTCACTTGGCACCTGTGTTATTGTTGTAGCTCCTAACTGGCTTCCCAGCTCTCCCCTTACACACACACTCCCCTGTTGACGGCTTCCAGAGAATTGTTTTTTAAGTATAAGAATACATTTGAACGTTTCTCAACCCAAATTGAAAAATCTACATTAGCTGATTCCCCCTCCACTCCCATAGCCTACAAGGCCCAGCACGGTCTCAAACCTACATGTATCTCCATCCTCACCTTCTTCCCATTTCCCCTCCCTTGTCCCTGCTGCTCAGTGCCATTGGCCTTCAGCGCTTGCCCAGATGTCACTCACATGCCTTCTCCTGCCTCTCCTTGACAACACATGTACTCTCTCTTGCCTGGAAGGCCTCCTCTTCTTCTTCTTCTTCTTCTTTTTTTTTTTTAAATATTTTTATTTATTTCTAGGAGAGAGAGAGAGAGACAGCATGAGCAGGGGAGGGTTAGAGAGATTGGGAGTCACAGACTGAAACAGGCTCCAGGCTCTGAGCCAGCAGGGACCACAGAGCCCAACGCGGGGCTCGAACCCACGAACCGCGAGATCATGGCCTAAGCGAAAGTCGGACACTTAACCGACTAAGCCACCCAGGCGCCCCTGGAAGGCCTCCTCTTCTACCCAGTAGCTCCTGGGTGCCTTGCTTTTATGTTCAACCCAACACAACATCATGTCATACAATTATGCCAACATCAGCCCAGTGTTTCTATTTGCAGATAGTCTGTTGACAACAAAATTAGAACCACTTTTCTAGTATTTGGTGTATTGTCTTTAAAAAAACAACAACAACAACCTTTAATAAAAACAGCAACAGTACTCCATATTAAGAAACTTGATAGTACTATGACACTTTGGAAGAAATATTCCATTCAACCTAATAACCTTTTTTAGAGCCAAGGCTCACAAGGGAGATCCCCTCTCTGCCTGTCCCCCGGGATCTGGGATATCATGCTCCTTCTTGTCTTCATGTCCCCCTTTCTCATTTTAGGCTTCAGAGAGGCTTCTCCCAGAGTTTGAGCCAGACCTTGCTAATGCCATCCTGAAAGACCCAGGGAAAATCTCCAGGGTGGAGTGAGGAATGAGGAAGAGTCCTGTTAGGGTAGAATTTTGCTCTTCTCATCCCCATGCTACTTGTTTCTCCTACTAATCAAGGCCCAAGACACCGAGAACAGGAAAGAAAGGTGGGGAAGGTGACAGACTCTCCTTTGTAAAATCCATGGTACAGACTTTAGCTCTCAGTCCTGTGCAGAGACCCTTACAAATGACTCCTCAATTTGGTTCTTGTTTCTAGGTGCTGCCAGCATGGCCTTTTCCCATTTGTATTGTAAACTCTGAGTGTATGTTCACTCATGCATCATTCATTCGTCTATTAAACAGACATTCTGGGAGCAGAGCTTCTGTGTGCCAGGCCCTGTTCTACAATAGTAATCCAGAGAGACAGCGTCCTTGCCTCAGGGATATTATGTGCTATTGAGGCAGGCAGAAAATGCAAATAAATACCACTCTTTTAGACAGAGGCAACCTAGCGGATGGGAAACACAGGGTTGGAGCTAGTTTGCCCAATGGTGCAAATCTGGCCTTTGCCAGTATTAGCTTTGTGAGCTTGAGCACATTAATAATCTCTGTAAAATGATGATCATCATCGTATCTTGTTTAGTAGCTGTTAGGACTGAAGCACTTAGAGTCCTGAGTGAGAGTTTTGTATACACAAAAAGCATACAGGAGAGACGCCTGGGTGGCTCAGTCCATTAAGCATCTGACTTCAGCTCAGGTCATGATCTCACGGATCATGGGTTTGAGCCCCGCATCAGGCTCTGTGCTGACAGCTGGCTCAGAGCCTGGAGCCTGCTTCAGATTCTGTGTCTCCCTCTCTCTCTGACCCTCCCCTGCTCATGCTGTCTCTATCTCTCTCTCAAAAATAAATAAAATATTTTTTAAGAAAAGCATCCAGGAAAATGCTTGATATATTCCATGCCCTACCACAAGCCTTATGGGGCTGGAGCTTTGTTGAGTGAAAGAAGATGAAGTTGGAAAGGAGGTAGCAGCCCCATCATATTGGAACTTTGTAGATTTCATTTTTAATGAAATGTAAAGTCATTTAAAAGGTATTTGCTTTGCGCATTGTTTTTTTTTTTTTTAAACAGCTAAGATTTTTTTTATGTTTTTTTTTATTTTTGTTTTTGTTTTTTTTTTATTTATCTCTAAGAAAGACAGAGAGAGACAGCGTGAGCAGGGGAGGGTCGGAGAGACAGGGAGTCACAGACTCTGAAACAGGCTCCAGGCTCTGAGCTGGCAGTCAGCACAGAGCCCGACGAGGGGCTCGAACCCACAAGCCGCGAGATCATGACCTAAGCGAAAGTCGGACGCTTAACCGACTAAGCCACCCAGGCGCCCCATTGCTTTGTGCTTTGAAATGATGGCACTAACTTCTTTGAAATAATGCTTATTAACTGTAATTCAGGGTCAATATGAGCTACATAAGTGAATATTTAAGCCTTAGGAAAGAATCAAGGTCAAATTCTTATTTCCTAGTTCCATTTAATGTCAGTTTGTTTTAGTTTCTCTGGTTTGGTTAATTAGCTAATGATCCAAATGTGAAATCTCTGACAAATGGCTGTTGACTACATCATACTGATGTGGTTCATTATTAATTTATAGTAGGTTCCCAGTCTTACTTAAATATTTTCTAAGCTTCCTTTTATTTTGCAAAAGACATAGACACCTTCTTAAATATTTAAACCTATAATGTGTTTAAAAATAGGGCCATGTTGGGTGCCTGGGTGGCTTAGTCAGTTGAATATCAGACTCCTGATTTTGGCTCAGGTCATGATCTCAGGGTTGTGGGATCGAACCCCACATCGGACTTTGTGCTGAGCATGGAGCCTGCTTGAGGTTCTCTCTCCCTATGCCCCTCTCCCCTGCTCACTCTTTCTCTCTCAAACTGAAAAAAAAAAATAAATAAGACAATGTGTTACAAGCATTGAGGGACCAGTGAGTAAGCATGTGTGTTTAACAATGGATAGGCTTGTTAAAGAAGTCAATCTAAAATCGAATCAAGGGTATGAAAAGGAAAATCTCATGCTTATGCCCTTAGGAAAACAAAGCATATGGACTGAGAGACTGATTTCCCGTTAATGCCTGCTTTACAGATAATATTGAAAATTTTTTAAATGATTGGAAATTGATGGTCTCATATCAACCTTGGAAAGTTTTACTTATGGCTAGTGGAGGCATGAGCAAGAAATGACCCAGGTAGGGCTGATTTAGCAAAATAGGATGACTTGAGCTGTGTTTGTCTGACAAGATTGGTTTGATCTGCTCGGGGAATTTTCAAAGTTGTTCTTTTTAGGTTTTGATTTCAACAGACTCCAGCTGAGCTCTCCCCTATTTCCTCTCTCTGCCCATAAATGCAGCCCACCCCAAACCCTCAACAGACTCACCTATAGCTTGCTACAGTTTGCACATCTCAAATGGCAAGCCCTCTGCTATTCCTGAATTAATTCATCCTTTTGAGTTTTTCACAGTTGAACTCTTTATTTAGGTTGATAGTGTTTGCCTAAAATAAGATTTTTCTGTCTTAGGGGTGCTTGAGTGGCTCAGTCAGATAAGCTTCAAACTCCTAATTTTGGCTCAGGTCATGGGATCAAGCCCCACACTAGGCTCTGCACTGACAGCATAGAGCCTGCTTGGGATTCTCTCTCTCTCTCTCTCTCTCTCTCTCTCTCTCTCTCTCTCTCCCCTCTCTTGTTAGTGCATGCTCTCTCTCTGTTTCTCTCTCAAAATAAATGAATAAACTTTGTTTAAAAATTGGAATTTTTCTGTCTTACAACAAACTTCAGTCTTTCTGGTTTAGCAGATTCATCAACAAGCATGATCTGAATGCTAATATTTTCAGGACATTGTGCTAAACATTATCTTTTAATAGGAAATATTTCTAACATTATTCATCCAGTTCCACAAACACTTATGACATATTTCCTATGTGCCCAGAATTGTGCTAAGTGCTGGGAATTCAAGGGAAATGTGATAGGATGGACCATTTTAAGATGGTGATAAAGGCTGGTGTGTGATAAATAAAGGCTGGGGTAGAAGAAAACCCAGGACACTGTGGAAACACGCAGAGGAGCAGGCACGCTCATTTTGTTTTTGTCGTTGTTGATTATCAGGCTTGGTTTTTAGTAAATCAAGTGTAGAAACACATTCTCTTCAATGCCAATAACATTAGCAAGTGTCTTCTCCCTCATTAGGTAGTGAAGTTTTAGTTCCCTTGTGGGAGGCTGAATGGTGACCCCCTTCAAAGGTGTCCACATCCTAATCCCTGGATCCCAAGAATGTGACCTCACAGGGCAAAAGAGACTTTGCAGATGTGGTTAAGGTAAGGATCTTGGGAAAGGCAGATTATCTTGGATTGGTGAGCCCAATGTAAATACCAGATTCCTTGTGAGAGGGAGGTAGGGGGTCAGAGTTAGTAGTAAGAGGTGAGGAAGGGCTATGGACCAAGAAAAACAGGAGCCTCCAGGAACTGCAAGAGGCAAGGAAATGAGTCTCCCTTATACCCATAAAGCCTCCAGAAGGAATAAGTTTCTTGTTAGTGAAATGCCTTCTTTAGGGAATCCCATAGACTGCAAATCTGCCCATTTTGTCTCTATAAACCATACAGTGTCATTCTTTAAGCATGAGAAGGTGTCTATCTCTGGTTTAGTTCATGGCTCTTATGAAAGAATCACAAGCTGGGTAATAATTGCTGGGATTATTATTGTGAACTATCAAATCCCTGGCTTATCCAGAATGTGGTAACTCACAGAGCGACATGACATTTCTCAGAGTCTCTCAAGAATCTGAGCCATCCTGGGGAAGGGGCTCTTCCCCGACTACCCACCCTGTCTCATGTCATAAGGAAATATAAGTGATCAATAAACACCTTATCATGTAGATGTTCCACTACATTAATTACCAGGGAAATCCATATTAAAGCTACACTGAGAATTAGATTGGAAGATCTTTTTTAAAAGTCTGAAAATCTCGGGGCGCCTGGGTGGCTTAGTCGGTTAAGCGTCTGACTTTCACTTAGGTCATGATCTTGCAGTTCGTGGGTTCGAGCCCCGCGTCGGGCTCTGTGATGACTGCCAGCTCAGAGCCTGGAGCCTGTTTCAGTCTGTGACTCCCTCTCTCTCTGACCCTCCCCTGCTCACGCTGTCTCTCTCTCTCTCCTAGAAATAAATAAAACATTAAAAATTAAAAAAAAAAAGATAAAAGTCTGAAAATCTCAAACATTGACAGTGATCTAGAAAAATGGGCACTTTCTGCTTGTAAGAATACAGAATAGTGCAAACACTTAGGAAATACTTTGGCCTTTTCCAGCAAGTTTAAAATGTGCATACCAGTAACATAACAACTCTACATCAAGTGCCAGGAAGCATGGATGAGATGTTCATAGCAGTCCTGTTTATCTTAACAAAACATTTTAAAAATAAAAATAAGTAAATGCAAGCCCAGAAGCATACAGTTTGTATCGTCACCACTTATGTTTCTAAAGTTATATAGAAGTGGAGTCTAACTATAAAGAAAAGCAAGGGAATGACAAACAGATAATTTAGGGTTTTGGCTATTTCTGGGGGGGAGGGAATATTATCTGGGAAGTTTCTAATGGGGCTTCAATTACATTCACGATTTCCACTTATTATGATGGGCAGTAGATATATAGTTGGGTGTCTGTATTGTCATTCTTTATTTTTTGTTGTTGTTGTTAAATATATATGTGACTGTCTGCGCAAATCTCATAATGTTAACAAATGTTCTTTCTACCTCTCCCAACTTATGTCACTATGTCAAAATGGGCTTCTTGAATCACTCCAGAAGGGGTGGTTTTAGGAGAGAGTTGCTTTTGGAAGAGTGGACACAAAGGTCCTAGGATTTGTTTTCACAAGGACTTGGGCCTCCATTTGCTACTGATAAGAACAAGAAGGATATACTAGAGTGTAGCTATACAAGAGAATGCAGGATTGAAAGTTTCTATCAAGATAATCTAAATGGGAATTTGGAAATCCTTGTTACAATAAACATTGTGCAGGATGAATAGAATTCTCAGATGAGAAAGGTGACACCCAATACTTGTGTGCAGCAATGAACTCATGACCTCCATGTCTGTTGGGTGTCATGTATTCACAAACAAAAGACTCTTCAGTAATTATAAACTACATATTCATGGAACTTTGTAACCCCCAAATACTGGCTTGTCAGTTTGTCATTCAGTATTGATTAAGTTCTTATAAATTGTGTGCTGGGCACTGACCATTCAGGAAATTCATTAAAAAAAATAGGCTTGGTCCCACCTTTTGGGGAACTGACATTATATATTTAATTATGGTAGCTTGTGCTCAGCCTTACAGCAGAGCTAACCTGGGACTATAATATTTGCAGAGAGAGAACTAAGAGTCACAGGATAAAAACAAAGAAATGCAGAAGGTAATTGAAGGGAGGGAATGTTTTCAGAAAAAGATGATATCAAAAGAATGGACACTTGTCCAATGTAAAGTATCCCTGTTCGTTGATGAGAATCAAGAAAATGATTGTGGAACAAAGAGAGCAGATGTCACCTGAATATCAACTAGATATGTAACCAACTCTTAATAAGCCTTTAAGGTATAATATATGTAGACCAATTTCCTAAATCTCAAATAAAGCATAAAAGTTTGGATGTTCACATGATATTTGTCAAAATATTTATGCCCTATACACAGTAGCTAGAATGTCCAACCAACAACTTTTAATTATCTTGAGCTCATGAATAAATAATTAAATTTGTTTGTAACTAGGTTATATTGTTTTTAAGAACTTGAGCAAAATCATCTACAATGGAAAAACATATATCATAAATTGGAAGGGAAGGAAATATTATACAATAAATGTTCTGGGAAAATTGGTTAAATAGGGAAAAATTGATTTCAAATGTACTAAAGAATTAGTTGTTGCAAATCAAAATATAAAAATCAGAGAAAGTTGGCTTAGCCCCCTAAATTTTAAAAACTTTTGTAGGTCAAAGAAATCATTCTTAAAGAAAAACAGGAAAAATAAACTGCTGGAAAAATATTTGCAACACATGGGGTAAAAAGGTCAGTGTATCTTGATACATATAATGTTCACTGGAAAAAAGAGTACTGAACAATAATAGTTGAACTGCCTACAACATGAATATGAATAAACATAACTATGAACATGAATAAACATGTATGAATATATAAATATTAATGCTTTATAAATATGAATACCAAATAATATGGAAATGTTTATTAATATCTTTAATTTTAGAGTTATGAAACAAAGGAAATGACTAAACACACACACACACACACACACGCACACACACGCACACACGTACATTTTCCCCCTGACCTGATTAACGAAGACTAAGGAAATGATCAAGCAAGGAGAATGCAGTGCGTAGGGCCATCATGTGACATTGTTAGTAACACTGTAAGCTGGTACAATTTTCTTTGACAATTTGACAATTTTTATCAAGAGTTCTGATGAAATTAATTCCATTAGATTTCAACTGAAAAAACAATCACAAATTTTGAAAAATGGTTTTTAAAATCAATTATCAAAATGAATCAGTAAAAGAGAAAGAGTCTGAATACTTAAGCCACAGAAGTGTGGTTAAGGAAACGACCTTACTTTTATGTGATGGAGTGTTATGTGACCAATAAAACATACAATACCAAACCAAAAGGAATAAATATCTTTAGCTATGCATTGAAAAAAAGTCTGTATGGAATCCATCACATTTCAATGGTGGATAGATGATTATTTTCTAATTCTCTAAACCTCCAAAATCCATTTATATTATTTTTCCAATTGGAAAATGGTATACAAGTCAGAGGTTTCATGACCTAATGAAAACAAAGATAGGAGAAGCAAGGTTGGGGGCAGTGAGTAATGGCAACTAAAGTTAATGGATTTAGAATAGCAGGATGAATCTAGTCTTGTGGATGGTTGTGTTGGTTTTTTGTTGTTTGTTGTTGTTGTTTCTTCCAAATAGTCATCATAGAACATTGTTTTAAAACTATGGTACAGGGGCGCCTAGGTGGCTCAGGCGATTAAGTGTCTGACTTTGGCTCAGGTCATGATCTCACGGTTTGTGAGTTTGAGCCCCATGTCAGGCTCTGTGCTGACAGCTTAGAGTCTGGAGCCTTCTTCAGATTCTGTGTCGCCCTCTCTCTCTCTGACCCTCCCCTGTCCACACTGTCTCTCTTCTCTCTCCCAGAAATAAATAAAACATTAAAAAAAATAAAACTGTGGTACAAAAAGTCATAAGTGAATGAAATTCACATATGTCATCTCACATCTTATTGACATCAGAATATTCAGCTACTAAGCGATTTGTTTATTAGATTTCTATCTGAAGAATCAATTTTCTGGTTCTACATGTGTTTTTGACTTAGATTTGGGATTGAATTTCTGCTCTGCGACAACTTTTGGCTTTGCAACTTGAAGAACAGTTTGTAAATTCTTTGAGTCTTGGTTTCTTCATCTGTCATAGGGGCATACTACTTTTTCATAGGGTGCTTTTGAAGGTGAAGGTACTTAATGCACCTATCATAGTCCCTTATACTTAAGTGCTTGCTTTTATTAGATTAAAGTGTTTTCAAAAAGAAGCATTGAATTTTATATATTTTAGTATATATGAACATTTATCCATATATGTTGTGTATATATGTTTATATGTAATATATAGCTAATATTTATATTTATTTATATATAATTGTTAATATTTTCGTTTCTACATATACATAGTATGTATATATTTTAGTATATATGTATGATACATGTATAGTAAAACTTCATTTATTTTGGGGTGTTTTAACTTCTATTATTTTGGTCTATCAGTTCTTTTTTTTTCATACTCTACTGAGCCTCTAGATAACTTTGTCAAAATTCTAGCTTTCCCTTTTAGGGATTCCTTAGCAATGAGAGAGAATCAGAAATGGATCTTCTTTTCTTTTCATTTCTATCTGATCTTCAGAGCCAAAAAGAAACACAAATCGTCCCCAATATCCATGGTCTTTGAGCAACATGTTTCATTTTTTGTACCTCTGTCAACTGCTTTAACAGCTGCCATTTCTGGGATTTACAATTAGCAATGACATAGAAATAAACTTTTCATTTCAGCGATATTTACAACAGAACCCAGAAACAATATTTTCAGTTCTTCTAAGGACTCTGCAAAACCGCCTCTCTGTTTTCCTTTGTGGATAAAGCAAAGCAAAGCCCAAGAAACGCCAGCAGAAAGCCGGATGTAGGTTGGCTGCTAGGCTGTCCTGCTTCCCAATCTTGGCTGATTAACCAGCCTTCAGGGAAAAGGGACAGCTCTCTGTTCCTGCTCCTTTTTCTGGGGAGTAACATTTCATTCCTAGATGGTCAAGGTGGAGACCAAACTTTAAAAGACAGGATAAAGGGGCTCCCGGGTGGCTTAGTCGGTTAAGCGTCTTACTTTCGCTCAGGTCATGATCTCGTGGTTCGTGGGTTCGAGCCCCGCGTCGGGCTCTGTGCTGACTGCCAGCTCGGAGCCTGGAGCCTGTTTCAGTCTGTGACTCCCTCTCTCTCTGACCCTCCCCTGCTCACGCTGTCTCTCTATCTCCTAGAAATAAATAAAAAGCATTGAAAAAAATTTTTTTAAATAAATAAATAAATAAATAAATAAAAGACAGGATAAAATGGCTTATGTCACGAATGTCTGGGCCAGACCATAAAGTTGAAGGTTGAGGTTCAAGTTTGAAGATTGATAATAATAAATATACTTGCAGAATAGTAAGCAAAGCAGAAAACGTGCATGAGCTCATTGGTGTACAATGAATATGGCGTCTTGTTCCCTGTGGAGACAAGTCCCATATGACAACCTTTTCCCCTGCGGAGATACCAAAGTTCCGGAGCCTGAGCACCTTTCATGAAGTGAGGAACTAAACCCCAGGATTAGAAGCCATTTAGGCTGGTGTGGAAAGAGGGCCCGATCATTAAGCAAACCTCAACCCTAATTATCTGAAAGCAATTGGTTTTTTTTTTAAAACCAGGCCACAGGTACAGCAGATAGTTTATTTTATGGTTACTTCTGACTGTGCCATCAGGTCTTGAAACTGGAGATTTCAAAGCATCAAGCCTAGCTGAAGTGCAAGTGGACATTCCAAGTTACTTTTCAGAGAGTTGCTATGAGCACAGAGAAAAGAGAGGGTATTAAAGAAAAATCAAAATGACATTTAATATGCATTTTATTAGAGCTCACCAATGTATTTCAGTAAGAACTTGCTTTTAACTTACATCACACGTAGAGAAAATTTTCATGTGTGATGGGTATTTATAAGATGAATATCCGTGTTACGACACTCAGGTCAAAAACAGAACACTTTCAGCACGTCTAGCGTTCTCCTATGTTGTATACAGCCTCAGCTCTGCTTTTCTCCTTTTCCTGATGGGTAACTACTATTTTAAGTTTTACATTCATTTTCTTGCTTTTTAAAAAATAGCTGTACCATTTATAAATGTACTCTAAACAAGTTAGCTTAATGTCTATTATTTTTCCCAATACATTGTATTTGTAAGAATCATAGATTTGATGTATTTAACCATAGTTATTCATTGTCATTGGTGAAAATATTTTATTGTATAAATATATAACAATTTACTCATCTGTTCTGCCGTTGATGTGAATCGGGGGCATTTAAAAATTGATAAATAATGCTACTATAAACATTCGTGTGTGTGTTATGTGTATGTGTATTTCCCCTGGGAACATACTATGCGTGGAATTGCTAGATCATATAGCATATGAATATCTTCAAATTTACTATATAATATCAAATGCCTCTCAAGTTGTCTTACCAATTTGTGCCGCTGCCAGGAGTATATTTATTTAGGACCTCATTAATGATTTACTCAATAATTTTCATAATTTTTCCATTTAAAAGTATTGCACCTCTATTTCTTTCTAGATATTTGAAAATTTTCTTTAAATGTTTCCTTAAGTTTTTAGTTTTCTGAATATTTGTTGCTCACATACAAAACTATGAAATAATTACTTATGCAAAATAAATATAAAATAATAACTTATTTTTGTATACTTACTTTGTATCCACTAATCTTGCCAAATTCTCACTCATTCTACTTGTTTGCTTGTGGGTTCTTTGGATTTCTATGTTTATAATCATATTATATACAAATAAGAACAGTTTAGCATCTCTATATCATTAATTTCTTACTTTACTACCTTAGCTGGGACCTTCAGCACAATACTGAAGGACAGGACTCATAATGGACATTCTTTCCTTCCTTCTCACCTTTTTACATGTTAGCCCTTCCAACTGAGATATCTTTTGTTTTCATTTCCATCCTTTTGCATTTCTTTTAGTGAGTGTCTCCCCGTGATAAACTTTCTCAAACTTTGTTTAACTAAAAATAATCTTACTTTAACTTTTTACTTGATAGACCTTTCTGCTGAGCATAGAATTCTAGTTTGCCACTAATTGTTTTTTTCAAAGCATTGGAGATCATCTTCACCGTCTTCTGGCTTTCACTTTTGCTTTAGAAAAGTCATATATCATTCTGAAAAAATGTAGTAGGCTATATTAAAGAAAAAAACTTGGAAGATTCCTAATAGGTTCCTGATGTTTTCTTTCCCAGGTGTTTTTTCTTATTCTTTGCTATTCCACGATTTACACTACCACTGAGAAAGTTAGAATTATAACTTCAGGATCCCAAGTTATCCAACTATTATATAATCGTGGTCTCAGATACATTCAGAGCAACACTGGTTTAATGAGACAGGATTTGTTGTTCTGGCTTTAAGGAAAAAAAAAAAAGGAAGCAATTAACCATGACTTAAAGCATAAAAGTCATTTAATATTTGCTTGATTTAAGGTGCAGAAGTTTGAAATTAGTTACATATTTTGTTTGTATTTTCATAAATATACTTACATAACAAGAAGACATGTCTGCTTTTGAATTGGGATTGTGTAAGTCTATTAATATTTTGGAAATTCATGTCACTAACTTCATCTTGCCAAAAGTTGTTGGCTTATAGGAAATGCATGACTAAAAAGATCTTTAAAACCATTTTCCCCTCCATTCCATACCGCATGCCACGTTGTCAAAGGGTCAGGGAGTGTTAACTCTCAGATCGACATAAAACACCACCTCAATTTTTTGCATGCTGTGTCTTGAAAACTTTTCCTTGGAAGAAGTGGCAAAGTACCAAAGACATTGTTTCTTTTCTAGTTTCAGCTCATCAAAAAGATCGGGATTCATGAGAAGCAGTGACATCTTTCCATAGCCGAAAGCAACACGAATTTACATAGAGGCAGACTAGATATACTGTGGATAATCCTTGATTCATATAATCAAGAGCTACTGAAGTGTACTTATTTCCAATTTTTATCTTTACTTTTAGTAAAACATTTTAGTAAGTTCTTATTTCCCTTTTCCATCTCAGTTTAGCTGCTGGCCTCAACAGCACAGCACATCTTGTTCAATATCCACCTAAATCTATCATGATCCCGTAATCTCCACCTTGTCTTATTTCTGGCAAGTTTTGAAATTAGTCATTACCATAATCCCTCTGCTTAGCCACGGAATATTCTGCAATATTCATTATCAAGGAGTGGCTTTGTGGGGTTTTTTTTAGAAACAAAAACTAAATTCCTAACCCATGAAAAATCAAGTTTCAGTGATTTTAAATGAATTATGTGAAAGTGGGGCATGGGTTTATATCTGCTCCAGAATCCGAGAGTCATTCGCATAGTTGGGATGATTTTCTGCATGTTCTCTTTTTGAAGGGAGCAAACTTATCTATTTATCTTTCCTCAGCAAGCGTAAATCGTATACTTTGGGCTTGAATTTGGAAATTCTTTTCAGAAAATAGCTATTGTTTTACATAACCCAGATTGAATAAATACAGTTATCAGTTTGACATAAATTCAGGATTTCCCAAGTTCTCATCCACCAAGTGAGCATAGACATTTTGGGGGCTGTGTCTGCGACCCCATCACCTCAGAATGGACGGAGAACGGGATCATATTGTGCATATTGAGCAAACCTCAGCAGAGCTGGTGAGTACCAATACCTTTTAATTGCTTTCATGTCTCATAATCTTGCTGGCAACATTTAACATTGAAAGTTCAGTTGTACTTTTTCTGATTTTGCTATTACAAGATGAATGGAATCTAGGATGTTATTAACCAGAAAACACAAGTGTTGGGGTGGTTATTTAACAAGCCCACTAGTGCTTACACATCATTTGGGAATTGTGTATTAGATTTTGCCTAAATTTAGATATTTTGCCTAAATTTTGACATTTATATATAAGGTACCAGTAGACAGAATCTTAGTAAATTATTTGAAATGTTGTTTATAGCAAATATTCTGATTATTTATTATTTTAGTTTATGTTTATTTTATAATGTTCGTTTATATTATTATTTATTATTAGAATTATTATATATTTTGATCTAATGAAAACATTTATTCTCGTTGGCCTACTTGTATTTAAAATAGTAATTCATGGAAGATGTCTCATAGGGAAGCTTATGCTGAAAATGTGTTACTCTAGTAATATAAAAATCACATTACCTAGAAAGTATATGGGGTCTCATTCATCATTCAAACAAATCTGTTCATTTTACATGGGAGGAAATTGAAACATGAAGAGTCCAGCTAGTTAGTGGCAGAGTCAGAAATACAACTCAGATTTCTTATATATAATATCATCATAAGAAACGACTTTTCAGAAAATGTGACCAGTATTATGTTCATAATAAGGAAAAATGAATTTTAAATCAACCTGAGGTTTGTAGAACCAAGAGACGAGTCAGAAAAAAACAAATACAAAGGTAACATTTGATAAAAGAATTGTCTTGCCACTCGAAGGCTGTACTTGTGATCAGTTTTGGGATTCAACAGCCAGACCACTGTAAACTTAATTTACAGGATGTCTCGTATTTCAGGGAAGCTACAAAGTGTCATCGCTTTAATATCACATATACATCACTTCATTTCCTTCTGCTTTTAATTTTACATTAAATATGAGTTATGGTAAAATCTATGCAATTTATTCCATCGAGTCAAATGATTAGATAATCATGCTAAAAAAACAAAAACAAAAAACAAACCCAAACACTAAACCTGACTTCTGAGACTGTGAAAAGGAATGTTTGGATTTCCCAATTTTTTACCAATCTGACAATCTATAACTTCTTAGATCCCCTAGCATAACAGGTAGAAAATATATTTTTTTAAATCACTGTATCAGTTTATTTGCTAATTTTAGAGCATTTGGAAAATACAGAGAATAACAAGGAAAACAGAAAAGTATCACCCATGATTCCTTCCAGAAAAAACTCTCTGCTAGTGTTGTGCTTCTTGTATCCCCTCCCATCCAATCTCATTTTATTCTTTTTGGTTACTTTATTTTGCCACATGGAATTTTTGTTAATTTTCTTATTTTTCCTCAAAAATACCATAAAGATATTAATTAAAATTCTGGAGAGCTTACACTGCTATATCTTTTTAAAAATATTATTTTTAATGTTTATTACTTTTGAGAGAGAGACAGAGCATGAGCAGGGGAGGGGCAGAGAGAAAGACACAGAATCTGAAGCAGGCTCTCGGCTCTGAGCTGTCAGCACAGAGCCCGACGTGGGGCTCGAACTCATGAACCGAGAGATCATGATCTGAGCCAAAATTGAACGCTTAACCAACTGATCTGCCCAGGTGCCCCTAAAGCTTTTTATAAGAGGACATTTACCCAGATTGTCTTTTTGCTCCTTAATAAAATTTTGTTGTTTTCTTTATATAAGTCGTATGGCATTCGGTATGCTTCGCCATTTTAAATAGCTTTATTACATGAATAGTGGTTGCTAATACATGTAGGCACACATGCACATGCACACACACACACACACAAAACAAGTGCTGTTACATGTATTTTTCATATTTTTATAATGAGCCAACCTAATGAGTTCTTGATACTTTTGAGATATTGTATGGATGATTATTTGGGATTCTATTTGTAGACAATCATATCATGTACAATGTTAATTTCATCTTCACATTTCTGTTATTCATACATACCAATGAGAACTTCTAGAAAAATATCACCTAAGATTGGTGGTAGGAGACACTTTTCATGTTTCCTGACTTTAACAGAATCTGGCTGATGTTTTATCATTAAAAATGATATTACTCATTGTTTTGAGGGAAACATTCCTTGTTACACTTGGAAATTACTATTTTATTTTTAGATCTGAAATTTGCACTGTTTGTCTTCTTTCATCAGGATTGAATGCCAAAATTTGTTAAAATGATCCTTGGGCATCTACTGAATTGATCATTTAATTTTTCTTCATCGATCATTCGATGTGAAAAATGTATTTGTACAATTCATATCATTAAACCATTTATTAGAGTTTCAGATTCTCCTAGAACTTGGTTGGTTCTTCATTTAGTACATGTTGGATTCACATCATTTATATGTGCTTCATTTGTTTATGTTCCTGGATAATATAAACTTTCTTCATCTTTAACAGTAAGAGCTGTTTGTGTGTGTTTATTAATTTAAAAATTCTTTCTCTGCAGTTTCCCAGAAATCCATACTGTTTGAATGAAGGAAGACAGTGTGGTTGTAGGTTGCCCAATGTGACCATCCATCCACAGTGGGTAAGATTTGGGGACTGTGGGAAGGGGAGTCTTCAGTAGCCCAATGAACACTGGTGACATGCGGGAGGGGGGGCAGGCTGACTCTGCTGGGCTCTCCTGTCCCCTCACGGACCTGTGTCCTTTGGCTACTCTGCACTTCTCTGTGCTGCCACTCCACAAGCTCCTGGCGACACCTGGGACTCACGGCCCCCCAAAGTTTATTAGGGCCCCTTTCTATTCCTTTACAACCCTGCCCCATACCAGAACTAATAAGATTTGTATTTTGATGTCTATCCAAGCTCAATGAGAGTCCTCTTCTATACGTTTAAGAGATTAAAATGAAATTTAAAAATATTTTTGTAATTATAAAATTTCAATATGTAATATGAAAATAGGAGATCACAAACAATGAGCAAAAGAATACCGAAGGTAGGGGCACCTGGGTGGCTTAGTCGGTTAAGCGTCCGACTTTCCGGCTTTCGCTTAGGTCATGATCTCGCGGTTCGTGGGTTCGAGCCCCGTGTCGGGCTCTGTGCTGACTGCCAGCTCAGGGCCTGGAGCCTGTTTCAGAGTCTGTGACTCCCTCTCTCTCTGACCCTCCCCTGCTCACGCTGTCTCTCTCTCTCTCTCCTAGAAATAAATAAAAAATATTTAAAAAAAATACCGAAGGTAATCAATCTTTGAGTGATGGGAAATAACTTGAGTAGGTGATAATTACCTAACAGTAACGTATTCCAGAGACAATCTATTTGCATTTGAGAGGATGTCTTACTGCTTTAGTACAAAGGGGTAACTTAGATGGGACATTTTTATCCTCGTGGACTTGTGAACAAGTGCTCTGTGTGTGTGTGTGTGTGTGTGTGTGTGTGTGTGTGAGGGGGGGAGAGAATGACCCAAGGAGATAGCTGATGAACTAAATTATAACATGTGGAGTAATGAAGCAGCTGAGTCTTATTCTTCTAGTTGGAACCAGCCCCCTTGCTGAGACAGCCCCTCTGCGTACTGCGTTGCAGGCCACGGGAAGCCCGCGGTCACTCTGGAAGACCTTCCTGCTGTGTCTCTCGGCCTGTCTAACCGCCGCAGCGCTCGTTGCTCTGGTCGTGTACTTCGCCCACCTCGGCAAGCCCGCCAACAGCACTACCGTCGTCATTCACGCAGATGGGAAGGCGAGCCGCGTCACCTGCCTCCCTCGTTCCACCCCCTCCACTGCAGCTTCAGCGCTGCCGGGATCTTCTACCCCTGTGGCCACCCAAAGCTCTTCTGCCAGGGCGTCGCCGTCCTCCATGGAGACCGCAAAGATAACGACGCCGGAACATGAGGTTGTCATCGAAGGAAACTCATCGAGCCCTTAGCTCTCCTCGAGCCAGATCAACACCCTCACCCAAAAGGCGGCATGTCGGGGCGCCTGGGTGGCTTAGTCGGTTAAGCGTCCGACTTTGGCTCAGGTCATGATCTCGCGGTTCGTGGGTTCGAGCCCCGCGTCGGGCTCTGTGCTGACTGCCAGCTCGGAGCCTGGAGCCTGTTTCAGAGTCTGCGTTTCCCTCTCTCTCTGACTCTCCTTTGCTCACGCTGTCTCTCTCTCTCTCTCTCTCTCAGAAATAGATTTAAAAAAAATTAAAAAAATTAAAAAAAAAAAAAAAAGGAGGCATGTCTAGGTGTTCTCGCTTCCTTCCAAGGGGTTGCAAAGCATTGGGCTTCATGAGAGCTTGCTCCTCCCCGTCTACTCGTTAGCTGTATTCCCATATGGTAACAACTCAGTCTTGGGCCCTCCAGTATTCAAATGATTGGAAAACACTTTTTTTTTTTTTTTTCCAGCTGAGCCTGATGGATTCATTCAGGGTGGGACCCAGTGTTTTCTTTTCATTTCTCCTATACAACCAACTTTATTCTTCTCAAATGGGGATTTCAACTGCTGAAGAGGCTGTGAGGAGGACCCTGCTCTACTTTGCTCTCTGCCTGTTGGTTTTTTTTTTTTTTCTAGAAGAGAGGGAGAGAGAGAGAGAGAGAGAGACAGCGTGAGCAGGGGAGGGTCAGAGAGAGAGGGAGACACAGACTCTAAAATAGGCTCCAGGCTCCGAGCTGGCAGTCAGCACAGAGCCTGACGCGGGGCCCCGAACCCACGAACCGCGAGATCATGACCCAAGCGAAAGTCCAACGCTTAACCAACTAAGCCACCCAGGCGCCCCTGCCTGTTGGTTTTGAAGCCAATATTTACTATTTAGCTGGTGATTATTTTCCAATCTCAAAACTTCCCTATTTTCAATATTTATATTCCAGTAGGGAGAAGGAAATGTTCACCTAAAGTGGTTAATGAGTAGGGAACCTGGGTGGCTCAGCTGGGTAAGCATCCGACTCTTGGTTCATCATCTCAGGTCATGATCTCATAGTTCAGGAGTTCAGGCTCCACATCAAGGTTTGTGCTGACAGCACGGAGCCTGCTTAGGATTCTCTCTCTCCTTCTCTCTGTCCCTTCCCTGCTTGCACTCTTTCTCTTTCAAAACAAATAAAAAATTAAAAAAAATAAAGTGGTTAATGAGCAAGAGTTTCTAAAGACCTATTGGTTACTACAGAAGCATTTCTTTTGTTGGGAAAGTCAGAAAAGAAATCAGTAAAGTTAGGAATAATCAAGGAAAGTGTTGGAGAAGGACTAAAAGTTGAAAAAGGGTGAAAATTTAGACTTACGTAGAGATCATAAGATAGAAAATGAGAGGGTGAAGGGGGGTTAATAGATTTAAAATCAGAAGCACACTTCTAATGTAACAAGGGATATATTTTATAGTTCTGAATTTTTCACTGATATTGTCAATATTATTTTCCATATTTGACAGTTTGCATTTATTTATTTTTGAGAGATAGAGTGAGACAGAGTGTGAGCAGGGAGGAGCAGAGAGAGAAGGAAACACAGTATCTGAAACAGGCTCCAAGCTCTGAGCTAGCTGTCAGCACAGAGCCTGATGCGGGGCTCAAACCCATGAACTGTGAGATCATGACCTGAGCTGAAGTCGGACATTTAACCAACTGAACCACCCAGGTGCCCCTATACTCTGAGTTTTTAATACTCACTAAAAGCATACATATTTCAGTCTGAGAAATATTTTAGAGTTAGATTAACCTGCCCATTCTATGCCCAACCTCTGAACTCTACAAAAATGGAAGACTATTCCGGACAAGGGGGGGCTTCTACCCAAAGCTCAGCCCTATAGCCTATACCCAAGCCATGAATGCCTTGGTATCCAGCTTCCAACTTCTGCTTATCTTTTGTGCACCATTAAAAGTTCTAAAAGCATTGTTTTGTTTTACTAAGGCAAAATATATTGTGTTCTCTATGATTCTAGGTTGAGTTGCTACAGTCAATAATAGGTCATGTAAATTAGCATAGACTTTGAGGCCTTAATGAGTAATTAGACTCCACAAAAGAAAAATCAGAAATACGGTCATTCCTTACAAAATTGTTATATATGGGCAACTATTATTATTTTTCAGACACCAAAAAATGTAAAAATTTGAGTTTTTACTTTGTTTTAAGTTTTTTTTAATGTTTATTTACTTTTGAGAGAGAGAGACAGAGAGGGAAACACAGAATCTGAAGCAGGCTCCAGGCTCTGAGCTGTCAGCACAGATTCCAATGCAGGGCTCAAACCTACGAACTACGAGATCATGATCCAAGCCCAAGTCTCTGCTTAACTGACTGAGCCACCCAAGTGCCCCAAAATTTGAATCTTTAAGGAATTTAAGGAATATATATACATATATATATTATAATATATATTATATATTATACCACAAATATCACTGGATAATACAATTAAAGAATGATGAAAGTCAGAATGCTTGGGTTGCTCAGTTAAGCGTCTGACTCCTGATTGTAGCTCAGGTCATGATCTCACAGTCATGAGATTGAACAGGCTGATGGCACAGAGCCTGCTTGGGATTCTCTCTCTCCCTCTACCCTTCCCCTGCTCTCTGTTTTCCTCTGTTTAACAGAAAAAAGGAAAAAAAGAATGATGAAAGTTATTATATAAATTTTAGAAAAAATACCATAGAGGCTCTAGATAAGATTAATAAACACAAGGGAGTAAGTGTGCATGCATTTTCCCCTAGTGTGATCCTAAACCAAGTCATTTCTATTGTATTTTTGATTTAAAAGCTTGTGAAGAAGAAAGACTAAACTCACTAGTTTCAAATGTACTTTCTGATATGATTTGAACTTTGTGATATAAAAGTTAAAAAAGCTTTTTAAGAAAGACTTAAATAAACTCACTGCTAATTAAATTTAAAAAAAAACTTCTGTATTCTAGAAGACATGCTAAGTTGTACTAAGGGCTGTTGTTTACTTCCTTTACTTTTAGAGATAATACAGAATGCAGTATGGTAATATGAAAGGATAGCTTCTTTATGTTTGAGGAGAATCTTAGCAATGGATTTCCCGTGTTAAATATTGGGGTGGAGGATATTGTAATTAAAGTTATCTGAGATCATCAGATTTCTGGGCTTGTAACTAGTTTGTGAATGAGCTCGTAGAGTCTTGTTTTTTGCTTTAGACTTTTAGTTTTAAAAAGCTTAATAAAATGCTGAAATAGTAAGCAGAGTTATGGGAAATATCTTCACCAGTTAAAATACATATCTCGAACAAAAATTTTACAAAGTACTATGAAAATACTAAGTGTGTACAGTCAATAAGTAAGTAATCACCCAGTTTTAAGTGGTTTATTCAACACGTTTTAAAACCATATAGAAGTCTAATATTTATTATCTCAAAAATTGACTCACCACACTTGGTCAATTGTGAGATATTTTAAATTAGTCTGGAAGCTTCTCGATGTAAAACATCTGCTACATAGACTTTTGTGAGTCTGTCATTTGTTCTTAAATGCAAAGTAACTTTATGTGGGATTAAATGTTAAGCTTTCAAATATGCTTCACCAAATAAAAGTGTAATTAACTACTTTAGAAGCTTTACTGGAAAATGTTCTATTGGGCATTTTCTTTCCCCTAAAGCTCATTTATCTATACTAAAAATCTGCTCTAATAGGTAGCCCTCCTTCATGGTGACATCCACAAGTAAGTTAGGGAAGCCTTTCAGAAGGTGTTGTATTTAAGCCAGTCACTCTGACATTGTGCAGTTTCAAAAGATTTTGAATTTTGGAACTGTAGCTGACAACACTCACTGACTCCATCTTTGGCCCTTCGTCTTGTTCTTGCGTATTCAATGACTTCCCCTACGTGTTCCATGCCCTGCAGAAGGTAAGGTCTACCCTGACTGGAATGTGGGATGACTTATTCGGAGCTTGATCATCCCTAAAGTGGCACACAGAAGGCTCCACTTTAGATAACTAGCAGAGAGCCTCTGGTGCACACAGATGGTGCCACTTGAGGTAACTACCCTGTGACCGCCCCATCACGCATCTTGCTCTATAAAAGCTGGGGATTAAGGGCCAGGCTGGGTGGAGAATGTGGGTTGAAGGTGACTCTGCGGCTGTCACGAATCATTTTCTGCCTGATTTCCCACTGTCAGTAAGTTACCTTGAGTAAAACTCTATAAATGGTATAGAGAGGTTTGCTTTATTTTTCAGTCTCATTGTGCCTTTGCTCTGCTGCCACTCTTCCACCTTCTAATAATTGGCAAGCCAGCCAGGAGACTGAAAATGAAAGCATGGGTCCAGGGGAAAGCCTGCTGTGTGTGGGAGAAACCCAAAGTTGGCCAGCCACCCCCATGTGGGGTGACTTGCCAGGTTTTTGGAGCTTTTCAGACCAATGCGTGAATACAGAAATGCCACCCCAAAGCCCAAGCCATTGTTAGATAACCTCTCTGAAACAGTGGGGGTGGGGGAAGGAAAGGAAATGGAGATGGCAAAGTGAATAAGCTACTGCAGTGGTAGCTTGGCCATTGATCTGTGCATTATGAGATGCCACAGAAAAGGAATTCCTGGTAAGGAGGGAGTTAGAAGAAATCAGGGAAGCATGTTTTTAAAAGTATGGCTTTGGAAAAGGATATATAGGAGCCTATGTTCCTCTAATGTGGACATTATATCCAAGAGAATCCAGCAGTGGGAGGAATGTTTAGAAACTGCATGTAAGATGGCACAGGTACATAGGCACAGGTTTTTTGCACACTGAAATGAGAGCTGCTATATCAAAGGGAAGTGGGACCCTACATCATGCGATCCCTGAGATAATGATTCCTCTGATGGGTACCTTATCCTAGAGGAGGAAAATGATGTATGGGCACACCCTTTGATTCAAAGACTCTGGCCACTTGTGAGTCTGGGGATGATGAAGAAGTTCCCACCAGTGAGAAAATAACTAGGAGGGAACATTCTGCTGAGTTAGTGGAGTTAACCAGTTGCTTTAAGCAAACAGGCTTAGAAGGGGTGGCTGCTTGGGTGTTCCATGGTGGGATACTGGGGAAGACCTGTTAAATGAGCTTCAGATGCTAAAAATGGCCTCAGTCGCTGTTCATCTTGCCTTGTGACAAAGATGATATGCTGCAGGCATGGGTGAGAATCTAGGTGCTTAGCTAATTGAGTGGATAAATACTAGCATTAAGATAACCTGGCATCATTGAAGGGGCTATTCCCCCTGCCCTCCATTATGCTGGACCTCTAAGGGAGAACTATAAGGAATTATATGTAAACTAGGGGGAAAAAAAAAAAAACATGCCATCGATGTCCAGCATTTTAGAGGCCCAGGTAAAGAATTAATTTCCTCTGGTAGGAATCACCATATCTTAGCCCTGAGGCCATAGTAGGAGACTATTCTCTCTGTTCTTGCTCCTACAGTTAATTGGTCCATTGCTATAGTAGCTGTTAATGGTGGCTAATTAAGCTAAACGGAAAGAATCTGTCCTGAGGGAAACAGGTTGAAAAACAGGGAGTCGCCAAGGGTCCTGCCAAGTCTAAAATGGCGGAAAGGAGAACCCCCAAGTTCTCTCATAAGCAAAGGTGTAATATCTGGAACCCAGAGAGAAAATGTGGACAACCTAATTTGGTCTTGCTAAGCATACGGGAGGTGCTGCCTAAGGCAAAGCAGTTCACTCCCTTGAAGAAAGGGTCAAAAAAAGCCAGATGTGTCCCCAAGTGCCTCTCCATCAATGGAGGAATTTCAGGGGTGGATACTGCGTACCCCGCCCACCAAGACTAGGGGTTAGGCCAATGTTGCCCTCTAGTGTGTGTGGGGAGGGGGGCCTATGTTGAAGGGACTGTTTATTGGTCTTGTGCTGGTGGGAAGCCTGTACTTGCTGATAGATGTTGGAGCTGGATACACACCTGTGGAAACATCAAACTTTGAGGAAGAAAATGAAGCCATTAATGCTTATGGTAAACAGAGTATCAAGGTCAGACAAACTAGTCTTTATCTACAGATGGGGAGGTTTCCTTCTGGCTGTTTTCTAGTGCTTATTTCCCCATTCCTGAGTAGATTTTGGGCATAGATGTTTTATAGGATCCGAATCTAATTATAAGAAGAGGTGAACTTTGTTCTGTATTTAAGAGTCTTATGGTTGGGGGGCGGGCGGAGGAGAGGGGGAAATGGGTGATGGGCATTGAGGAGGGCACTAGTTGGGATGAGCACTGGGTGTTGTATGAAAGCGATGAATCCCAGGAATCTACCCTCAAAACCAAGAACACGCTGTATACACTGTATTTTAGCCAACTTGACAAATTATATTAAAAACTAACAGGTGAACTTAGGTTCTATACCTGAGTAATGAAACCTGTCCTCATGATTTCCTGCAAAATGGGAATCTATACAGCTGCTATTCCCTGGAAAGTAATAAACAAAAAACAATGTAAGCTACCTGAGGGCCATAACGAGATAACTACCACCATTAGAGAATTAGAAAAGGTTGAGGTAGATCTGCTCAAAGCCCATTCAGTAGTCAGGTAGTGCCTATAAGGAATTCTAATGGGACCTGGCAAATGACAATAGGTTATAGGGAACTCAATAGAGTCACTCCACTCATCCAAGCCACCAGTGCCTGATAGAGCCTTATTGTTAGGTCTTAATGGATGCCATGAATTTTTCTATCATTATGTACTGGACCTAGCTAATGCCCTTTATAGCATTCCATTAGAACTTGAATGCTAAAACCAATCTGCCTTCATGTGGAACAGGAAACCATGAACCTTCTAGATGTTGTCACAAGGGTATCTCCATAGTCCACCATTTGTCATAGGATAGAACCCAGAGATTTGGAAAAAAGGATATTGTTAGAGAAGATGGTGCATTTTTATTCTATAGAATGTTATATTAATTTATGATTTTACGCTCCCTGTCTCCAGCATTATTACAAGTGTACTTAGGATGGAAAGTAAATCCTGACAGATCCAAGGGCTAGGTCAATCAGTAAGGTGCCGGGGAGTCCTGTGGTTAGGGAAGACCAAAGCACTGCCGGAGGCAGTCACTGATAAATCTAAGCCTTCCCAATCCCTATAATGGCAAAAGAATTAAAAGCTTTTGTTGGTTTATTGAGTTCCTGGAGATCTTTTAGTCCTTCCTCATCCAGCCCAGATATCAAAACCTTTATATGCCTTGGTTAAGAAGGGAAGACAGATTGGGATACCAACTGACAAGAGGTTTTCTCAAAGGGAAAAATGGTAATAAAGCAAATATAGGCCCTGGGGGTATTACACCACATATCTTTTGGGACCACAGTGATAAACTAGAAACAAATAGCTGGAGAAAGGCTGGAAAACTTATAAGCAGAGGCAAACTTAGCATACTACTGAACAATGGGTCAAAGAAAAAATCAAAAGGGAAATTAAAAAACCCTTAAAACAGAAACACCACACATGAAAACCTACGGGATTCTGCTCAAGTTCACGTCTTGGTTTTGGCTCAGGCCATGATCTTGCCGTTCGTGAGTTTGAGCCCTGGGTCATGCTCTGTGCTAACGGTGCAGAGACTGCTTGGGATTCTTTCCCTTTCTTTCTGCCCCTCCCATGCTCACTTTCTCTTTTTCTCTCAAAGTAAATAAACTTAAGAAAAATGGGCAGAGGAATAAACATTTTTCCAAAGAAGATGTACAAATGGCCAAAAGGTGCCTGAAAAGGTACTCAAAATCTCTAATTAGGAATAAGCAAATGAAAACCACAAGATATCGCCTCACACTGTTAGAATGGCTATCACCAACAAGAGAAAAGAACAAATGTGGGCAGACTTGTGGACGGAAGGGGGACCATGTGCACTGGTAGGAATGCAAACTAGTGCAGCCGCTATAGCAGACCGTATGGAGGTTCAAGAAATTGAAAGTAGAGCTATTGTATTATCTGGCAATTGTGCTTCTGGTTGTGTTTTGAAAGGAAATGAAAACAGGATCTGGAAGAGATCTGTATTCCCATGTTCAGTGCAGCCTTATCCACAATAGTCAAGATATGAAAGCAACATAATTGTCAACAGATGAATGGATAAAGATGTGAAAAATCAGTCACCAGAAAGAAAAACTCTTCCATTTGTGACCACATGGATGGAAGTTGAGGGCATTATGCTAAGTGAAATAAGCCTAAGAGTGAGAAATACTGTATGACACCATTTATCTATGGGATCTAAAAAAGGTAGAATCATAGAGACCTTAGAAATAGAGAAATTTTTTTTATAGACATTAAAAGCTGAAGGCAGCTGGAACAGAGTTGGAAAAAGTAACTTCATGGTCCTCAGAGACCTGGACTCTCTTATCTCATTGTTCCACATACTCCACATCTGGCTTCTATTTCATGGTTCAAAATGGTTGCTTAAACTCTGATCATTGTGTCTATCTTCCAATCAGCAAGAAGGAAGAGGCATAAAAGGACTGATCATTCTAAGAGTATTTTTTGGAAGTTGCATACAGCGATTATATTACAATCCACTGCCAATTTTAGCCCTACAGCCACACCTACCTGTAAGGTAGGGGAATGAAAAGTATTCTGGATGTTTGCGTGCCCAGCTAACACTGATGGTTTTATTTATCAGGAAAACAAAGGATG